>VMDO01026951.1:0-25947 GCA_007922755.1 Pedetes capensis
TGAATATCAAAATCTATATGGAGATACAAGATATTTAGAATAACAAACTATCTTAAAGTAACAAAAAGTTGGAATGCTCATTTTCAAATTTCAAAGCTTTCTCTAAAGCTACAATATTTAATAAAGTCTGATATTTACATAAAGGTAGGCTTATAGATCATCAGAAGTTCAGAATCAGACTCACTGATATAAATGGTCAATTGATATTTGACAAAGGTGTCAAGGTATTTCAATAAAGGAAAGAATAGCATTATTACTAAAAGATTTTCTAAGAATATGAGATGAAAATAGTTCTCAATCACTACTTTATTCATTATAAAAATATCAATTCAAAATGGATCACAGAACTAAATACAAACAAAATACAAAACTATTGTGTAAAAGAAAACATAACAGGACATCTTCACAATTTGGAATACAAAAAATCTTATAACTATAAAATAAAAAATGATTAATACAACTTCATCAAAAATAAAAAAAAATATTTGCTTTTAAAAACAAATTGCCAGCTGGGCACAGTGGCACATGCTTATAATCTCAGAAACTTGGTAGGCTGAAGCAGGAGGATCACTAGTTCAAGGCCAGAGGCAGCACAAGTTAGCAAGACCCAGTTATAAAACATAAAAAAGGAGTAGGGGGTACAGCTCAATGGGAGGGTATTTGCAGTGAGTTTATGAGGCCTTGGGTTCAGCCCCTCAATACTGAAAAGTAAAATTGTCATTATTCAAACTATGAATAGCAGAGAAGCACTGAAATGGTGTCAGGCATGGCACAGTGTCAAGGAGTGTTTTGTTCTACTGTACATAGGGTCACTATGAGTTGGACACAACTCAATAGCACCTAACAACAAGGTAGTAGGTAGCAGTTTGAGCAAACTATGTTGTTGTTAGATGCCATTGAGTCGGGATGCGACTCATAGAGACCCTACGTACAACAAGCGAAACACTATTCTCATGCTTCTCTGCTCTTCATAGGGTTCTCAATGGCAGACTGATTTTTGGCAGTGGGTTGTGGGTCAGTCTCCCAAACCTACAGCACCTGGTGTTCCCAGGCAGTCTCCCATCCAAGTACTAACCAGGCTAGACCCTGCTTAACTTCCGAGATCTGACAGGATTGGAGGCCACAGCGATATAGCTGCAGGCTGAGCAAACTACAGACTAACTGAAATGCTTCAAAGGAAAAGCTGAGAAGTGTGATCACTGTTGTTGGCTTTGAAAAGTTCAGACATATACCTGGGAATGTAGGTTCACCTGGGTATAGCTTTGCATGTGCCCAAGACTGTGTGCATCCTCAGGAAGTATCTCAGGAAATCTTTTGGCTTTCAGCAATGCCCCACCTGAAGATTCTATGGAATTGGAAAATAAAGGGTAAGGCAGAATTGACCACTACTTACATGAGTGTCGAAAATGTATTCAGCATTTGCAGGGCCTTTCAGCAAAGATTTAAAAAAAAATACCGGAAACTGGGCACAGTGGTGCAGGCCTGTAATCCCTGAATTTGTGGGCTGAGGCAAGGGGATTGAAAGTTCAAGGCCACCCTGGGCTACATAATGGGACTCTGTGTCCAAAAGAAAAAAAGAAAAAAGAAGAAAAGAACAAAATACTAGGTTTATTTTTGTATTTAAGGAATTCTGTTCAATTATTAGCTGATCACCAAGCTAACCAAGTAGAGACTTCAATGAAAACTCAAGACAAAGAATGTAGACTTTAGTCTGAAAATATGCCAAGTTGAAGAAGTCAGACATAAAAAGTCACATGGTATATAATTCCATTTACATGAAATGTCCCAAAGAGCAAGTTCAAGTGACCAGAGATTATTGCCAGGGCAGAGGGGTTGCAGAATGAACTGTGGGTAAGGGTATCGAGTTCCCTTGGGGTGAAGAAAGTGCTCTGGAATTAGAGTGATGATGGTTGCACAATCTTGTGAATATACTAAAAATCACCCTGTTGTGCACTATAAAAGGGTAAATGTTACAGTATGTGAATTATGTCTGAATCTTAAAACACTATTCATATAAAATGTGTGTAAAATGAAGGTAGAGTAAGGATGATTTTAGGAAAGCAAAATCTGAGATAATTCCTCACTAGCAGATATGTTCTACAAAAAATACTAAAGAGTTCTTCTGGCTAAAGGTATATGATCACTGGTAGAAGCAGACAGATCCTGTAAAGAAAGCAGTACACTGTAAGGGATGGTCATGAAATAAAATGTAAGTGAATATTTACTAGCTAAAAATTTTTAAAAGATAAAGTCACTTGGGGTTTATAACATATGTATGTGGCTGTTAGGAGCCATTGACTAAGGTCTGACTCATAGCAACCCTATGTACAATAGAATAAAACACTACCTGACACTATGCCATGCCTGGCACCATGTCGGTGTTTCTCCTGTATTCATAGGGATTTCAGTGGCTTATTGTTTCAGGATTATGTTGAGAGTGGGCTGCCAGGTCCTTCTCCCATTTCTGCAGTGCTGGGGTTTGAACCCAGTTCCTCAGCACAGAGTGGTACTCTACTAACTGAGCTAAAGCCCAGTCTAACATATGTATAAGTTACTTTTATGAAAACACTAGTTAAATTATGGAAAGAGAATAGATTTAAACTGTTATGAAGTTCTTGCATTGTTCAAGGCTTAAGTGTTGATATAAACACTGGCACTACCAAGTCTAGGTAACAAGGAAGAGCAAGCAACTCTCAAATGTTGCTGGTGGAGATGGAAATTACTTTGAAAAACTATTTTCCAGTATTTGCTAAAATCAAATAACATTTTTATTCCTAGGTATCAAATAGAAATAAGTGTTTATATGTACCTAAAGACATGTCCCAAGAATGTTCACAGCTTTATTCATGGTAACCAAAAATTAGAAGTAGCCCAAATGTCCATCAACAATGGAATGAGTGAATAAATTGTAATATATTTGAATAGATTACTATACATAAATATGAACTACTTTGCCATTCAACATGTATTAATCTAACATAAAATGTTTAGCCAAATAAGATGAACAACAACAACAAAATCCCACAAAAACAAGCAAAACTAACTGACTATATTCAAGATTAGAAGAGTCCTTACCTTTGGGAGGTATTAAGGAGGTCAGGACATGAGGCAATCTTACTAGGTGCTAGAAGTGTTCCATAGCTTAAACTGGGTAGTATTTACATGGCTCTGCACATAGGTTAAAACACGTACACTTTATATTATACAACTCATACCTCAGTAAAACTCCTTAATGTTTATACAGCCTGCAGCCATAGCCCTGTGGCATCTGATCCCATCAGATCTCAGAAGCTAAGCAGGGTCAGGCCTGGTTAATACTTGGATGGGAGACCACCTGGGAACACTAGGTGCTGTAGGTTTGGGAGACAGACCTGGCAACCCACTTCCAAAAATCAATCCGCCCTTGAAAACCCTAAGAACAGCAGAGAAGCATGACAATAGTGTTTCACCTGTTGTACGTAGGGTTACTATGAGTCGGATACAGACTCAGAGGCACCTAACAACAATGTTTATATACCTTGGGCACTGTAACATAGTAATTGCTATGGTTTGAATATATCCCCTAAGTTTCATGTATTGAAAATGTAATTCCCAAGGTAATAGTGCTGGGGGATGGGGCTTAAGAAGAAGAAATTAGGTCCTGAGGGCTCTGCCTACACAGAATGTCATTACTGAAGGACTAGGTAAGTTGCCACAAGACTGGGCTAGTTATAAAAACAAGTTTAGCCTTCTTTTGCTTGCTCATGCTCACTCTCTTGCCAATCACTTCCTACCATAGGTTTCCACAGCTGAAAGGCCCTTACCATGTGCAGGGTCATGCTCTTGGATTTCACAGACTCTAGAACCACAAGTGCTTGCTGAAAGTGAAGAGGCTTTGAAAGATTTAATAATGATGATCAGCTTTCCATAT
Source organism: Pedetes capensis (assembly GCA_007922755.1). Taxonomy (NCBI): domain Eukaryota; kingdom Metazoa; phylum Chordata; class Mammalia; order Rodentia; family Pedetidae; genus Pedetes; species Pedetes capensis. The sequence continues at coordinate 3,911 of VMDO01026951.1, forward strand.
GGATTGCACCTCAACATCAAGAAAACCAAAAGACTCATTATATTGGGAAAAGCTGTTCCAAAAGCCCTCATTAGAGTGTTGCAAAGTAAAGATATCATAAAGACAAAGTTGTGCCTGATTCACGCCATGATATTTTCAGTCACATCATATGCTTGTGAAAGCTAGACAACAAATAAGAGAGACAGGAGAAGAATTGATGCTTTTGAATTATGGTGTTGGAGATGAATATTTAATATACCATGGACTGCCAAAAAAACCAACAGATCTGTCCTAGAAGGAGTGCAACCAGAGTGTTCCTCTCAAACAAGGATGACTAAATTGTGTCTTCCAAATTTTTGACATGCTGTCAGGAAGGACCAGTCCCTAGAGAAGGATATCATGTTTGGGAGAGTAGTGAGTCAATGACAAAAAATAAGACCTTCAACTGGATAGATGACACAGTGACTGTAACAATGACCTTAAACATAAAAAAGATCATATGCATATCACAGTGTTGGGGAGAGTTTTGTTCTCTAGTAAATAGAGTCACTATGAGTTGGATTGATGGCACCAAACAACAAGAACTGCATGCCAAATAAATCTCTGTCCTCAGGTATTATGTTACAGCAACAGAAAATGGAGTAAGACAACAATCATTCTGCCATATTGTTGCCTGATTTTAAAAAGATCTAGCATTTTTTATTAATGTACATAGGTTTCCTATTACCCTGATGTTCTAAAAAAATACCGTAACTGATGGAACAAGAGAAACAGAAATAGGCAGAGGCAGAAACTGACTGCACAGCAATTCTATCAAAGCCCTCAGATCGTCTTTGAGGTTCTTCAGATTTTCAAAAACTGACAAGAAGGCTGGAACTTTGTACTCTAAACCAGTCCTGGAACGATGGCTGTCCACACAGAGAGGGCATAACTTTAAGAAAGGTTGCTCCCTTAGTCTAAGGGCAGTTCCTGGCGGTTTGAGAAACTCAGCTGTGAGATTTTGATAAGAAGTTAAGAAAATATGCATACATCAGAGAGATCAATGCTTCAGAGAGACCAATGGCAAACTACAATACTTGCTACAGTAGAACTGAACTAGAAATATTTACTTTGTATAATAATATTGGGCTGGGATTTAGCTCAGTTGGTAGAGTGCTGTGCTGCAGTCTCTGAGGCCCGGAGTTCAATTCCCAGCACCGCAAAAATGGGAGAAGGGCCTGGCAATCCACTCCCAATGCAATCCCGAAACAGTCAGCCATTGAAAACCCTATGAGGGTCGCTATGAGTCGGATACCGACTTGACGGCACCTAACAACAACAACAACATAATAATAATATTATGTAAACTACAAAACCCTTTTCAGGATTATAACTGCTCTCTCTTACTGAGTAAATTTTGTACAAAGGTGGTGGTGGTGGTGTTTAGGCATTGTCAGGTCAAGTCCAACTCATAGTGACCCCATGTACAACAGAACAAAACAATCCCAGACTGTGCCAAACATGGGATCTTTTATATGTTTAAGCTCATTGATGCAGACTAGTTGAGAGTCTTCCTTTTTTTCATTGACCTGCCCCTCTTGTAAACATGATGTCCTGTCAGGGATTGGTCCCTCTTGACAATATGTCCTAAATATGGCAGGCACAGGCTAGCCATCCTAGCTTCCAAGGAGCACTCTGGTTGCATTTATTCTAGGATAGATCTATTGATTCTTTTGGCAGTCCATGAAATAGTCAATATTCATCTCCAGCACCATAATTCAAAAGCATCAATTCTTTTTCTGTCTCCCTTATACAACCTTCAGCTTTCACAACCATATGATGAGACTGAAGATACCATGGCATGAATCAGGCACACCTTCATCTTTGATGATTAGTCTCAATTGTCAACCTGACTAGATTGAAAAATGCCTAGGAGACTGGTAAAGTATGCCTGTGACTGTGTCTGTGATGCAGTTTCCAGAGAGCATTAGTTCATGGAGGCTCTGGTCTAACAGATGGATAAATCCCTGGATGGATTCATAATTCTACAGCATTATTGGGAGGTAGTGGAAAGTAGGAGATGGGTCCTAGGTAGAGCAAGTATATCACCGGAGTTACGTCCCTGCTATGTCTTGCTCTGTCCTCTTCTAGTACAAACTTTCTCTGTTCCCTGGCCACTGTGACATGAAGTGGTCTGCTATGACCTGACATAACATGTCAGGACATGCTATGATAGCCTGACATCTCCGAAACCATGAGCCAAAATATTTTTTCCTCATTTGTTTATGTGTGGTATTTGGCACAGCAACAAGTGACTAATACAGTTAAACTATAGCCTCTGCCAATGCAGCTGGTTTCAAAGCTTATGCCTCCAAGTAACATTTACCTCTGTTATACTTTCTAGATCTCATTTGTCCTTAGCTAGGCTTCCACTGGTCTAGATAACTTGCCATAAAGACACCCAGATTCTCAATATTGAAGAGCATGAGTCCCTGCTCACCATCCTTCTTTCAAGCCATAGCTGTCAGACTTGGTACTCTGGCATCAGTTTTAAAGATGAATGAACAAGAGATACCTGGAAATTCAGGTTTTCTCACACATGCTAACCTGCCCCCTCTGCATAACAGCAGCACAATATCCCCCGGATAATTGGGGTATGTTACTCCTACCAGGATAGAAACTCTTTTCCTTGTTTATGATAGAACAGCATAACAAACTTCAAGAGGCTTTTACTATGTGTCTGCTGGTAGAACAATCTCCTCTTCTGCAAAGCAGGACCTCTGGATCCACACAGGCCAGAACCATAGGGAACATAGGACACATTTATCCAATGAGTCACAAGTCATGATGGAATGTAGACCACTCCTACTTGTACCACTTCAAAACAGTATTATAACTGTTGAACACAGCCCTAAAAAATGGTCACTACCTGGAGTTCCACCCAGAAGATGGTATCTACCTTTGCAACATTTCATCGCAAGATGGCAATTCAGTTCTACTTTCAGACAAATGCTTCATTGTTATATCAAACAGCAGTTCCTGGGTAGTAGGATACACAATGGAATCAGTAAACTCATAATCAAATTACCAAAGCTGTTTCTATTTCTGCAAAATTTCTTTAGGTTCTGTTCATGTCCAATCTCTATGTACCACTGCTACTAGCTAATCTGGCCTAGTAGAGTCCAAGCAGTGGATCTCAGGAAATCTAATGACACAGCAGCTAGAGTTGCCTACCACCTCCTTGGTTCTATTGGCCCCACCAAGTCACAAGGTCAGCCAGGCCCAGCCAATAATCCATCATAAAATAGAAAAGGTACATTGAGGATTAACTGGACATAAAGTGACATGGAACAAAACGTGTACAAACAGGTGAATCAGATTCTTATGTTCAGCTGTGTGTGGGTAAATGTTTACAAACTGACTTTCTGAATAAAAGAATGTCTTGATCCATTTTAGGGTGTAAATAATCCCACCATGGCTGAGTTCAACCTCCAAATATGCCTTCTCTGAAGAGAGGTGGCAAATAATATGTACACCTGACTCTTACTGGTACCTCTCACTCACCTCACATCTGAATCTACACGAGAGTAGAGGGAAGTCCCTGTGGCCAGATATATAATTCTCTGCTCCAAATGAAATGCCTTTTCTCAAAACCCTAAGGGTCTACACTTTAATTCTCCTGAAGCTTGGCATAACTTCACATGGTGCCTTTCTCAGCACATAAAACTAATACCCTAGAGTCTGGTGAGTTGCATAGCCCATGTAACAGGGCTACGTTACTCATAGGGCAGGTTTAAAGCAGGTTTATTCCTACTCAAGGCCCAACTCAGAGTAGACAGCCCTCAATGTCACTTAACAAATTAATAAAGTATACCCAAACTTGGAAAAGTTTATATTGAGAACCAAATTCCCACAAGACATCATTCTAACTTATGAATGAGGAGTAAAATGTAATAATTTGTCCTTTTCTCTTGAAGAGAAATCCCAACATGATCCAACATGTCCCAAGCTACTGGATTCCCTAATAACTTCATGTGACAGGCATCTGAATCTCTACAGGGCTCATATTCTCTAAAGACACGTTTTATCCAGGTCTCCAAAATACTTGCCATTTCTTATACATCTAGCTCAATTAACTTGAAGTCATTGATGCAATAAGCCAAAGAGATGTTCTGTAAAGACCCAGAAAGTCCAAATCTCTTCAGACTGTATTTTAAGAGAGGTATCGTTGCCCATTGCAGATGAAAATAGTTTTAGATCTTGCTTGATAATACATTTGCTAAATCAATGGCTATATACCGTAGGCCCACAGTAGATATCACACTACCTCTCACACAACAGCTGCCATTGGAGCCTAAACTTCAGTTCTGGAGAGTCCACTGCCACTTCCAGAAACCCTTTGCTTTCTTATATACACAAAACTGATGAATTAAAGTGAAAACTATGCAAACTATTACTTCTGCACTTTTTCAGTCTTTAAGTTGATTGCAATGATATGTGTTATGCCTCCCAACTCCCTTTCCCTGCCTTTAGGATGAGATACTATTTCTTATTTACCATCTTCACTGAGTGAGGCGGTTTCAGAGACTCCTACTTAGCTACTTCTGCTACAGTACATTTTATCTCACAGCTACCCATCTCTTTCTCCTGGGATACTTTACCTTATTTTTTTCATCCCTGAAGTTCTTTTCAGACCAGAAACACTCTGGCTGTGATTCTGTATTTGCTACTGTATTTGCTACCATGATCATTGTACCCACATGTCTTGGATGGTTAAGTGCTGTCTCTATTATTCTGACCCTATCATTCCTATTGTCACTTCTAAGCCCACTCTACAACAGCACCTTGTGTTATCACCCCTGGCCTAAAGAGGAAGAAAATACTATTTCATTGTCACAAAAAAATAATTTTCTATTCAAAATATGACTCATCCTGCAGCCATACCACCCTGGTGTTGGATCTCATCAGATCTCAAAAGCTAAGCAGGGTAAGGCTGGTAAGTCCTTAGATGGGAGACTGCTTGGGAATACTGGGTGCTGTAGGCTTGGGAGAAGGGCCAAATAGCCCACTCCCTATAATAATCAATCATTTATAACCCTATGAATAGTGAAGAAGGACTGACAACACTGCCCAGCATGACACAGTGTCAGGTAGTGTTTTATTCTGCTGTTCATAGAGTCACTATGTGCTGGACCTCACTTGATGGCACCTAACAAAAACAACAATATAACTCTCTAAAAAAGTGAAATAAGTACTTCTGGCTTAGATGCTGGGGAAGAGATATTTATAATGTATACATGTATCTCAAGGGATTAATATTCATAATATATAAATACATTCTAGAAGATGATTTTAAGAGATAAACAACCAAATATAAATGTTAGCAAAAGATATTAGTACTTAGTACAGGGCAGGAAAAACACAGATATGCAAAGAATGCTGGATATCACACACAAAGAATTGACAAATGGGATTACATGAAATTAAAAAGTTTCTGTAATGCAAAGGAAACAATCAACAATGTTAAGGAAGAGCCCACTGAATGGGAGAAAATCTTCATATCCTATACATCCAATACAGGACTAATTTCTAGAATTTATAAAGAACTCAAGAAAGCAAATGCCAAGACAACATATTACCCAATATACAAGTGGGCAAAGGAAATGAACAGACAGTTCTCAAATGAAGAAGTTTATAAGGCCAAGAAGCACATGAAAAAATGCTCAATATCCCTAGCCATTAGAGAAATGCAAATCAAAACAACTTTGATATTCCATCTAATTCCAGTAAGAATGGCCAAGATCAACAAAACAAATAAATGCTAGCAAGGATGTGGAGAAAAAGGAACCTCCTTACACTGTTGATGGAATTGTAAATTTGTTCAACCATTTTGGAAATCAATATAGAGATGCCTCAGAAAACCAAAAATAGAACTGCTATACAACTCACCTATACCACTACTGGGAGTATACCCAAAGGAAGACAAATCATCATACCACAGAGACACTTGCATTTCCATATTCAATGCAATACTCTTCACAATAGCAAGAATATGGTACCAATCAAGATGCCCAGCAACAGAAAAATGGGAAAAAGTATGGTATATATAAAAAATGAAATATTACTTAGCAATAAAAAATTAAATGTCATTTGCAGCAAAATGGATGGAACTGGAGAATATCATCTTAAATGAATGAACACAAGTTCAAAGAGAAAATTACCATATATTCTCACTCATATGTGGGAGCTGAATCTTATTTAAAGGAAGAAATAATCCTATACATAAGTTGATATATAAAATTGCACAGTTAAACTTAGCAAAGAAGGGATAATATAAAGAGTAGAAAGGAGGTAAGGAACTAGCAAAGGGAAGTGGAGATTGCAGATGGTGAGATGGGGAGGAGAAAAAATGTAGGGTGATAAAGGGGAGAGGATAATCTCAATATAAATGATGTAACTTCATGAGTACCTATTAAAAATAGGGAACATAACCAAAATATGCATACAAGTATTACTACATATCAGTCAAAAGGTTCCATAAACCTTGTAAGTTGATAAAGTATAAACAAAAGTTATGTAATAGTTGCTTAATGGGAAAAGGCAATGCTCTATTACTCTGTGCCCCGCCAACATTTATCAATAACAGGGAAAAAAAGAATTATGCTGAATCTCACTAGTAATAAGAGAAATGCAAATTAAAAATATTAGATTCCACTACATATATTCTATTAACTGGTAAAAGTTTTAAAGTCTTAGAAAATTCAGGAATGGACAAAATACCTCATGCTTATATGGAAGTGTAAATTAATATTAGCACTTTGAAAATAGCCAGCAATACAGTCATCCATCTGTATTCAAAGGTTCCACATCTATGGATTCAATCAACCACAGATCAAAGTATTTAAAAGGTGGGTCTGTACTGAACATGCACAGATTTTTTGGTCATTATTCCCTAAATATAGCATAACTATGTATATAGAATTTATGCTATATTAGGTATTGTAAGTAATCTAGAAATCATTTTTTAAGCATAGAAGAATATACTCTACCTCCTGTGAAGTAAAATATACATGTTATTGTTAGGGGTCATCGAGTGAGGTTGGACTCATAGTAATCCTATTATAACAGAATGAAACACTCCCTGAAACTGTGCCATACCCAGTACCATGTCAGTGCTTTTCTGCTATTCAGAGTTTTCAATGGCTCATTGTTTCAGGAGTGGGCTGCCAAGTCCTTCTCCCATTTTTATGCTGCTGGCATCAAGCCCAGGGCCTCAGAGAGTGCAGAACAGCATGCCACCAACTGAGCTAAATCCCAGCCCTAAAATATACATAGGTTATATGAAAATACTTTACCTCATACTGTATAAGAAGTATAGTGTACCATTCAAATTTACACTCCCACAACTAAGGCTACAAATGAAGATGTAGAAGATTTTTACTAGCTTTTGCCATAAGAAATTGATCAAACATGCAATTAGGATGCACTTATAATTACTAGTGATTAGAATGCAAAAATTGGAAATAATGAGGAAGACTCAGTATTTAAAACATATGGCCTTGAAGACAGAAACAATACTGGAAAACACATGATAGAACTTTGTCAGACCAATGACTTTTTCATTACAATACATGCTTTCACCAACATAATGGCATACATGTGGAATTCACCAGATGGAACCTACAGGAACCAATCTGACTACACTTGTGAAAGACATGATGGAAAACTTCCATATCAGAAGTCAGAACAAAACCAGGTACTGATTGCATATCAAACCATCAACTGCCCATATGCAAGTTCAAAATGAAATTAAAGAAAATTGGAATATATCCCACATGAGTTCAGAGACCATCTCAAAAACATATTTGATGCATTAGACACTTGTGATGAAAGACCTCATGAGTTGTGGCATGACATCAAAAATATCATTCATGAGGAAAGCAAATGATTATTAAAATACAAAAAGAAGGAAAGAACAAATTACATTCAAAAGGGACTTTGAAACTTGCCCTTGAACTTTGACCAGCTAAAGCAAAAGGAAGATATGATGAAGTTAAAGAACTAAATGGCAGATGTCAAAGGGCAGCTGAAGAAGATAAAAATCAAACATGATAATGACATATGCAAAGAGCTGGAGATAGAAATCCAAAAAAGAAAGAATACACTGTTTTTCTCAAACTTAAAGAATTGAAGAGAAAAATTCAAGCCATGAGTGGCAATAGTGAGGATTCTACAGGGAAAATATTAAACACAGAAAACATCAAAAGAAGATGGAAGGAATATACAGACTCATTATACCAAAAAACTGGTAGATGTTCAACCATTTCAAGAGGTGGCATATGATCAGGAACCAATGGGGCTGAAGGAAGATGTGAACACTGCCTTGAATGCACTGGTGAAACACAAATCCCCAGGAATTAATGGAATACCAATTGAAATAATGCCTGCAGCTGTAGCCCTGAGGCATCTGATCCCGTCAGATCTCGGAAACTAAGCAGGGTCAGGCCTGGTTAGTACCTGGATGGGAGACCGCCTGGGAACACCAGAAGTTGTAGGCTTGGGAGAAGGACCTGGCAACCCCCTCCCAAAAATCAATTTGCCATTGAAAACCCTATGAACAGCAGAGAAGCACTGACAATAGTGTTTCCCCTGTTGTACAGAGGGTCGCTATGAGTCAGATACCGACACGACAGCACCTAACAACAACAACAATTGAAATAATTCAAGAAACAGATGCAGTGCGGAAGTGCTAACTTGTTTATGCCAAGAGATTTGGAAAACAACCACCTGGTCAACTGACTGGAAGAGATCAATATTTGTGCCTATTCCCAAGAAATGGAATCCAACCAAATTCAGAAATTATCAAATGACATTAATATCATGCATGAGTAAAATTTTGCTAAATGTCATTCAAAAGCAACTGTGGCAGTATATAGACAGGGAACTGGCAGAAAATCAATCAGAATTCAGAAGAGGACATGAAACTATGGATATCATTGCTGATCTCAGATGAATATTGGCCAAAAGCAAAGTATATCAGAAAGATGTCTGTGTTTTATTGACTATGCAAAAGCATTTGACTGTGTGGATCACACAAATTATGGATATCATTATGAAGAATGGAATACCAAAGCACTTAATTATACTCATTTGAAATCTATATATGGACAAGTAGGTAGTAATTCAAACAAAAGAAGGAAGCTCTTCTTGGTTTAAAGTCAGGAAAGCTGCACAACAGGGTTGTATCCTTTCACCATACCACTATAATCACTATGCTGAGAAAATGATACAAGAAGCTGGACTTTAAGAAAAACATAGCATTAGGTTTGGAGGAAGATGCACTGACAATATGCACTATGCAGATAACATAACTCTGCTTGCTGAAAGTGAAGAGGATTTGAAACATTTACTGATGAAGATCAAGGAAAACAGCCTTCAAGTATGGATTGCATTTCAACATCATGAAAACAAAAATTCTTAAAATTGTGTCAGTAAGCAACCTTATGATAAATGGAGAAAAGGTTGCGGTAGTCCAAGATTTTGCTTCACATAATTCTACAATCAATATCCATGGAAGCAACAGTCAAGAAATGAAAAGACTCATTGCATTGGGAAGAGCCATTTCAAAAGACCTTTCTAAAGTGTTGAAAAATAAAGATGCCATATTGAAGATGAAGATGTGCCTGGCTCATGACATCCTAGTTCCTGTTGCATCTTATGCTTCTGATAGCTGGACATTGAATAAGAGAAACAGGAGAAGAATTGATGCTTTTGAAATTATGGTGCTGAAGACAAATATTGAATATACCATGGACTACCAAAAAACCACCAGATCTGTCCTAGAAGTGCAACCAGAGTGCTCCTTGCAAGAAAGGATGGCTAGACTACATCCTATGTATTTTGGACATGTCAGGAGGGACCAATCCCTGGAGAAGGTCATTATGTTTGGAGGAGAGGCAGGTCAACAGAAAAAAGGACCCTCAACTAGATGGATTGACATAGTGGCTACACCAATAGGCTAAAACATAAAAATGATCATGTGCCTGGCACAATGTTGGGGAGTATTTCATTTTGTTATACATAGGTGTCACTGTGAGTCTGACCCAACATGATGGCACCTAACAACAACATATGAAAATACTATACTATTTCATAGAAGGGACTAGAGCATCTATGGATTTGGGCCTCCAAAGGGAAATCTTAGAAACAATCCTCCATAGGTATGGAGAGAGAACTATATAGTTAATGAAATGTGTATACCCTTTGATCCCACAATTCCTCTCTTGGTTGTCTTTAAGGAAACTTTTAAACATGCACAAAATGAGACATGTTGCAAACATTTTCAGGGTATTTTTGACACAGTAAATAGTCCTCAATAGAAAAACAAATAAGTTGGGAAACAGCAAATGATGGATTTCTTTTTCAGTACTGGGTAGTTAAACTCAGGATCTCATGCATGCTTTTTGCAAACGCTTAACAACTGAGCCACATCCCCAGCCCAAATGATAGATTTTAAAACACTAAAACTGAACTACAGTTAACATATCATCCTGGATGAATCTCATATTTGAGTTCATTGTGCAAATGTACATGTACCGGACAGCATTTTGATACAGATTTGTCACATTTGATCACTTCTTCCCTCATCCAACACTTATTTGGCTTTTTACACATCATAATATCCTAGATGTTCTCCTACATCACTGGCCAATTCTCAATCTCTTTTCTGTTTCCACTTCATTTCAAGACCTGTTAATGTTGAAAGATCAAATGAGCTTTCCTAAGACATTTTCTCTTATCAATTTCCACTGTCTCTCCTTGATCTCTTTCATGGTATTAAATACTACCTATACTGTGATGATACCTAGATGATCTTGGGCCTCTTATATGGATTACAGACTCACATATATGACTATCTATTGACATATCTCCATGCATGTCTACCAAAGTCTTCCTTAATGTGGTTAATGCAACTCCAAACTTTCTTCATACTTTTCCATATAAACTTACTTTATTGATCATTTTTAATTTACAACTTAGTGGGTTTCATTATGACATTGTGACATACATGTATTTCATTGTACATTGTTTATGTTCACTTTCCACCTCATGCTCTCATACTCTTCTTGCTCCATCCTCTCCCTCCCTACCAATAGTCCCCCTTCTACTTGCACATCTGTTTTGTCCATGTATGTCATTATATATGTACTTCCCAATTTTGCTATAAAGGCAACATATGATATTTCCTTTCTTTTGCTCCCATTATACTTTTTTGTTGCCCTCTCCCCTTTTTCTTTAGTCCATTATCCTTCCCAGGATAGGGCCCTTCAAACTTCATGGCCTATATGCTTTAATAATGAATAGATATTTAAGTCTAACATGAGAGAAAATGTGATGTTTATCTTTCTAGGTCTGGCTGATTTTGCTTAAAATGATAATCTCTAGTTCCATCAACTTTCCAGCCCCCCCAAAAAAAGTGGGGGGAATGCTTCATGAATTTGCATGTCATTCTTCCATATGCAATTTAATTTCTTAATTTCTTAATTTCTCTGTATCATTCCAATTTCATTATATATACCGCCAAAGTGAGCATTCTTCATTCACACTTGAAGAAAGTGGACCAAATTGTTTCATGCCTCCTAAATTTGTCAGTGTTGTTTAGCCTATTTCTCTAGCCCCTGTACTTCAAAGAAATTTGAAGTTAAGTCTAAGAACTTGGTCAAAATCAAGTCATGGTAAAAATTAAACACTAAGTTAAAGTAATGATTACCTGATCCTCGTCTAACTGAAGAAAATGAGCTGGCTGGTGTAACTGTGGGACTCCACCGGTTTTCTATCGATGCTATAACAAATTATCATGAGCTTAGTGGCTCAAAACATATCATTTTATCATGTTTCAGCTCTGGAACTCAGAAGTGTAAAATGAGTCAGCAGGCTGAGGCTCTCAAGAAGAACCCATTCCTTTCTTTTGCCAGATTTCAGAAGTTGCTCACCTGTCTTGACTATTGAACCTGTATCACATTAGTGTCTGCTTCTGTTGTCACAGCTCTCACTTGATGTCCCACCTACCTGCCTCCTATAAGTCACTTTAGCTTAATCACATCTGCAAAGTCCCTTTTGCCATGGAAAGTAACATTTACAGGCTTCAAGGACCAGGATATGAACATCTTTAGGTTGTGACAGGGTATTATCCTGCAAACATTCATTTCCCCAGCCACTGTTCAACCAATGGTTTTACCACCATTGCTAATCTTTGCCTATAAATATTGCAAAATAATGTACTGCACTTCTAAACTAGAGTGAGGCTGTTTGTTAAACTTGAAATTAAGTTACTACAATAAGGCAAGAAAATATTCTTAAAGCTGAGCACTGTGGCACACACTTTTAATCCCAGTGACTCAGGAGGCAGAGGCAGGAGGACTGCAAGTTTAAGGCCAGAGGTGGCCTGCGTAACTTAGCAAGATTGTCACAAAATAAAAAAATAAAAAAGGGACTGGGAGTGCAACTCAGTAGTAGAGCATTTGCCTAGTATGTGTGAGGCCCTAGGTTCAACTCTTAATACAGCAAAAATAAATGAAAAGAAAAAATATGCTTAAATCTTCCCTTTTAATTTTCTTTCTTTAAAGTAAAAAGTTGGTATAACATGTTCAAATGGTGACAAATGAATTTCTATGATTCTCTCAGTCTCAATTTTTGCAGAATTGTAATTCTAATAATTGAAAAAATTATTCCTTTTATACTGTCACAATCTTGGCCATTGGGAGCCTCTCTCAGCTGGCTCCTGCATTTTTTGACATGACTCCATTAATCTTTGAAGGCTCCTTGATTTCTAGCATAATTAGATGTCTCAAGACCACCTTGTACTTTCCTTGACCCACATTTCAAGTCAGCCATTTCTCCAAGGATGGAAGTAGTAGAGGCCATAAACTTTGTGCCATGGATAATTGTTATTACTAGGGTGAAGTTGTTTCTAAGCAATTTCAGTGGATAAAGTTATATATTTAAAATTCATGACTTTGTCTTGATATTTGTCACTCAATTTAAACATTATATTTTATCCTCTTTTATTCTTGAATATCTTATACTAAAATATTTCCTTTTGTTGCTATGTTAACAGTTATTTTATCCTATAATAAGAAATAGAGGCACTATAACAATAGCAATATTGCTCTTAAAGTACTGCCAGCAAGGTTTTTTTTTAAAGACACATAGCCAAACCTATTCTAAAATTTATTACAGAAATACACAGGATCTAGACTGGTTACAACAATTTTATAAAGAAGATAATGCGAAGAATCACTTTACTCAAAGATAAGGCTTACTATATGGCCACAGTAATTGAGATAGCATGGTATTGTCAGAGAAATACACATATAGATCAATGAAACAGAATAGAGAACCCAGAAATAGAACCACACAAGTATATCCAACTGATTTTGACAAAGGTACAGAAGTAATTCATAGAGGAAGGATTTTTTCAACAATGGTACAGGTACAATTGGACATTCATAGATTAAAAAAAGAAACTGAACATAAACCTTACACATTAACAGAGTTAACTTAAAATGGATCCCAAATTTAAATGTGAAGTGTAAAATTATAAAACTTTTAGGAAAAAAATAGAGACATCTCTCAATCCCTAGGATTGGATGAAGAGTTCTTAGATTTAACACCAAAAGTAGCATCCATTAAAGAAGCAATTGAAAATTGGATCATATCAAAATTAAAAACTTTTACTTCCCAAAAAGTCCTGTAAGAAGAATGAAAAAAGCTACAGATAGAAAATATTTGTAAACCAGGTATTGGACAAAGGACTGGTGTAACATAGAATGAAGTCTCAAAACTTAACAGTAAAAAAATAAGACAAAAGAAAAACATCCAATTAGAAATTGGGTAAAGGACATGGAAACATTTTATTAAAGACAACATATAGATGGCAAATAAGCATGAGAAGGTGGTCAACATCTTTAACCATTAGAGAAATCCAAATCAAATCACAATAAGATATCACAACACACCTATTAGAGTGGCTAAAATTTAAATGTTGATGAAGGCCATGCTGGAAAGAATGTTAGAAATGGGATCCATCTTACATTATTAGTGAGAATGTAAAATGACATGCCCTACCTGGAAAAAGGTTATGAGTTTCTTATAAAACTAAATGAACCCCATATTATCCAGTAGTTGTATTTCTGGCCTTTATCCAGAGAGATGAAACTGTGTTCACACAAAAATCTGCACATGATGTTTATATTTACTTTATTTGTGTTAGCCAAAAATAGAAGTAATCTACCCATCTTCAAATGGATGACTACTTAAACTGCAGTACTTCCATATTTTTAACACTATTCCAAAAAGGAATGAGTTGTTGATAACCTAAGACAACATGAATGAATCTCATGGAATTTATGTTGAATTAAAAATGCCAATCTGTAGGACACCTTGGTTCATGCCTGTAATCCCACCTACTCTAGAAGCTCAGGTTGCAAATAGCAAGCTAGAGGCAGCCTGTGCAATTTAGCAACACCCTGTCTCAAAATAAAAGTAAAAAGGGTTGGGGGTGTATTTCAGTGGTAGCACCTGCCTAGCATACGTGAACCCTGGGTTCAACCTGCAGTACCTCAAATTTGAAAGGAAAGATAATCTTCAGAGATAGAGAACAGATTAATGATTTCCAGGTAAAGGAGAAAAGTAGCTATGACCATAAAAGAGTAGCACAGTTGATCCTTGAGGTAAAACTTACCTTGACTATAATGGAGACATCAGTGTCCAGGAGATGAAAGCATGAAAAATGAAATACATGCATGCGTGTAAAACTATTGAAATTGCAAAGCTGGTAGATTGTGTCTATCTGTTCCTTGCTTGTGTTTGTACTATAGTTATGGAAAATACTACCAGTGGAGGAAACTGGGTGAAGGTGGAATCTTTTTGTATTGTTTCTTACAACCACAGGTGATTCTGCATTTACCACAAAATAAAGTTTAAAATACTAAACTACCAAATAAAATTTAAAGGTTTTCTTTGTTGTTTTGTTTTGTTTGGCTTTCACTTTGTTTTGTTTTTTAGAAGGTTTTTCTATTCAGCCCAGGCCGGTCATGAATTTGTTATCTTCCTGCCTTTGCTTCCCATTTGTAGTTCTTTGTCTTTAGAATCTATACCACTGAGAAGCCCAAAACATACATTCTAGTCACTTGAAATAATCTTCTGTGTGCTTATATTACCAA
Source organism: Pedetes capensis (assembly GCA_007922755.1). Classification (NCBI taxonomy): domain Eukaryota; kingdom Metazoa; phylum Chordata; class Mammalia; order Rodentia; family Pedetidae; genus Pedetes; species Pedetes capensis. The sequence goes on from VMDO01026951.1 coordinate 19,093, forward strand.
CTCAATATCTGGTCAGATTTGTTCATTTTTTCCATGTTTTCCATACAGAGATTTCTTAATGAAACTTGTTTTTTAAAGATATAATACATTTGCAACATTCAAGAGAAACAATGATGTGAAAAGATACCTAGAGAGAAATCTTACATCCTTTGTTGCCTTCTCCATTCTTTTCCCTCTTACCTCTTATAGGTAAATGTTTCACCCTTCCAGAGTTTGTATCAATGTATAATTTTCTCATCTTTTCTTACTCCAAAAGGAACTTGCAATATATATGGTTTGCATGTATCAGGTTTTCCTCATTTTGGAACAATGTCTCTTATTATAATACATAGAGAATGTTTCCATTATTTAAAAAAACTACATGACATCCACTGCATGGATGTATAATAGTTTATTTAACCAATTCTCTGTAGGAATTAATCTAACCAAAACCCTGGAGATTTCCACAGGGAAAACTTGAAAACATTAAAGAAAGAAATAGGACAGGCTGCTAGAAGGTAGGACCTCCCCTGCTCATGGATTGGGAGAACCAATATTGTAAAAATGGCTATACTACCAAAATCAATTTACACATTTAATGCTATCCCTATTAAAATTCCAATGAGAGACTTTGCAGAAATAAAAAAAATCCAAAAATTCATATGGAAACACAAAAGACCATGTATAGACAAAACAATCTTAACCTGCAAAACCATTGCAGGTGGGATCACAATTTCTGACTTTACACTACAAGGTTATAGTAGCAAAAATAGCTTGGTACAGGCACAAAAATAGGCCTGAAGAACAGTGGAACAGAATTGAAGACCCAGAGATACACCCATGCATCTATAACCACCTGATCTTTGATAAAGGAGCTAAGCAGGCAAATTGGAGAAAAGATAGCCTCATCAACAAATGGTGCCAGGAAACTTGGATATTCATCTCAGAAAATTGAAAACAGACCCACACCTCTCAGTATGCATGATAGTTAACACAAAATGGATAAAAGACCCCAACATAAAACCACAAACCTTAAAATTACTAGAAGAAAAGATAGGCAATATGCTCCAACATATAAGCATAGGAAAGCATTTCCTTAGCAAAACTCCAATTGCTCAGGAAATTGTAACAATAGACAATGGGATTTACATTAAATTAGAAACCTTCTGTACAGCAAAGGAAACAACCAACAGAGTTGAGGAAGAGCCCCCTAAGTGGGAGAAAATCTTCACATCCTACACATCTGACAGAGGACTAATTTCTAGAATTTACAAAGAACTCAAGAAAGCAAATCCCAAGACAACAAATTATCCAACACACAAGCAGGCAAAGAAAATGAACAGACAGTTCTCAAATGAAAAAGTTGTAAGGCTATGAGGCACATGAAAAAATTCTCAATATCCCTAGCCATTAGGGAAATGCAAATCAAAACAACTCTGAGATTCCACTTAACTCCAGTAAAATGGCCAAGATCAACAAAACAAATAATAACAAATGCTATCAGGGTTGTGGAGAAAAAGGAACTCTCTTACACCCTTGGTGGGATTGTAAATTGGTTCAACCACTATGGAAATCAACATGGAGATACCTCAGAAAACTAATACAACTGCCATACTACACAGCTATACCACTATTGGAACTATGCCCAAAGAGAGATATGTCATCATACCACAAAGACATCTGCATCTCCATATTCAATGCAGCACTTTTCACAATAGGAAGGATATGCAACCAACCAAAGTGTTCAACAATAGAAGAATGGATAAAAACTTATGGGACATACACACCATGGAATACTACTCATCAATAAAAAAAAAATGAAATAATGTCATTTGCAGCAACATGAATAGAACTGGAGATCATCATCTTAAGTGAATGAACACAAGCGCAAAAAGAAATACCATATGTTCTTACTCATATGTAGGAGCTGAATCTTAAAGGAAGCAATTATCCTATACATAAATATATAAAAATACATAATTAAACTTAAAAAAGAATGAACAATATGAAGAGCAGAAAGAAGGAGGAAGGGAACTAGCAGAGGGAAATGAAGATTGTGGAAGATGGGAAGGGGAAGAGAGTCAATGTAGAGAGATAAAGGGGGAGAGGATAATCTCAATATAAGCAACACAACTTCAGGAGTACATTGGAAAAATAGGGAAATATAAACCAAATATACATTTGAGTTTTACCACATATTAACCATAAGACCCAAAAAAACCTTGTGGGTTGATGAAAGTGTTGCCAGAGTGATGTATGGATGCATAATGGAAAAAGCTAACGCTGTATTACTCTGTACCCCATCATCATTTACTAAAAGATTTTTAAAGAATCAATTCTCTGGCTGAATATTTAGTTATCAAATACAATGAATAACATGTGCATATGAAGGATTTTTCTTTACTTATTCTGTTATACCTGTAGTATTTCCAGAAGCACCACTGTCAGATTTAAGGATTAAAGCATTTTTAATATTGTTATTGTTATTTTTAGAGGCTGTAGACTGGGGTCCAATTCATAGCAACCATTATAGAGTTTCCAATGGCTGATTGTTTGAGGATTGCTTTGAGAGTGGATTGTCACATCCTTCTCCCATTTTTGTGGTGCTATGTATTGAACATAGAGCCTCAGAGACCACAGAGCAGCACTCTACCAACTGAGCTAAAGCCCATCCTATAATATTGTTAGATACTACCAAATTCTCTACCAGAAATATTGAGTTATTTTATACTCCTTCTGGAAATTATAAGTGATTCAATAAAACAATTATTTTCCAGCTTTTCTCTTTTCTGAAAACTTCTATCTTTACTTATTAGATATGAGATTCTACTTTTGTCAGATACTAAATTTCTAATATTTTTCTGTTAATTGGCTTAATCATCCACTAATTTAATTCTAATTGAGGTTTCATGATCTAGTTCAATATGCAATAGAGCTAAAGCACACATATTGCATTTCTATTGTAGTATTTTCATGACTGTTTTTCCTAGTGTAGATGCATTTAGAATCATCTTACTTGTTCCATGGCAGAGGAGGGAAGTTGGCATTTTTCTCTTGAATTTCATTAAATGTATAAATAAATTTAGAGAGAATTGACATATTGATGATGATACTTTATATAGAAAAGTATGACATGTTTTTTCCACCTTATGGTTTATTCTGGGCTAAGAGTTTATTTCAGTTGTTAGAGTGCTGTTTTACACTTTCTGAGGACCCAGGTTCGATCCCCAGCAGCTCAAAAATGAGAGAAGGATGTGGCAGTCCAATTGTGGAACAATCCCCAAACAATCAGCCACTAAAACTCTATGAGGGTTGTTATAAGTCGGGCCCAACTCGATGGCATCTAACAACAATAACATGGTTTATTCTTGTCTGTGCATCCCAAAGACAAACTAAAAACATGTATAAAACTTTAGTGTTTTTATGTCTACTGATGCTATTAAGCAGTCTTGATTACTACTGTATTCTCCAGAGTATAGAACATCATGGACATATACTACATAGTTAAGTCTTTGTTGTATGAATCAAACAGATCATTCTGTATTTAAGGGACATACATACATCCTGAAAAGAATCAGCCATTGAAAACCCTCTAAGGGTCACTATAAGTCAGACCTGACTCAATAGAAACTAACAGCTACATATAAATGCAGTAAAAATGAAGAAATATCAAAATACCAAATTTATAATAGTGGTGTTCTCTGATGGTGTTGGAATGGAAAAAATCAAGAATATAGACTAAGGGGTTTCAATTATATTTCAAAACTTTATTTCCTAAGTGGCAGGCTCATCAATGTTTACTATGCTATTGTTACAGGCATAAAACATTTCATGGAAAAAGGAAAAAATTAATGCCCACCTATTCCATAAAATTTTTCCTGAGTTATATACCGGGACATGTGTGAATTTGAAATGAACTCAAGGTACATAGATTTTGACATTTGTACAGATAGATTAGCTAGTTTTTAGTTGTAATTTGTAGAACATATCAAAGGGTCTCTAAAAGTAAATATAATATTTATGCATAGCTCTGATATGGCTCTTCTATTGGTAGGTCCATTTCATGAGTATTCAGAAGGGCATTCTGCTTGATTAACATTTTGCTATTACTATATTGAAATTCTTGCATTTTGAATAAAGGAACCCATAAACCATGTAGCCAATACTAAGGATCTGAAATATAACCACAGTTAGATACTGAAGAAATTTTTAATCACACTGAAGGCATTTTCAACTGGAGACAACCAAGACAAGGGCACTCCTACGTTCCTATACCAATATAAGGTTGTCCACCTACAAAAATACTTAAGAAGATACATAGAACAAATCCTGCTTTTTCAGGGTACATCCTCTTTTTGAATTCTCCTCCCCATGTCTTTTCATGAGCTACTATTTTAAGTCTGTGAACTCGAAATAAAATCCCACCAATTCTGGGAAATCATGTACCATTAAGCTTCTACTACAATGTGCTCCTAAGTTTGAATACTCACCACATAATTTCCCATGTACTATTTTACTCACCTCTCCAGGAGAATTCAAGTACTGAAATTAGAGTTTCAGCTGGATTCCTAGCCCAATACTTTCTTGAATCTTGATTTTCTTATCTGTAGAAAAAGTTAGTAATACCCACTGGTAAGAGTCATTTGGAGAATTAAATAACATGCATAAATTAAGTAAATAATGCTGTGTTCCCAGTGTTGGTTATCAAAAGATGTTAGCTCCCCTTTCCTTGAACAAAAATCATTGGGCTTTTTATTCTCAGAACACAGCATCACAATGTCTGTGGCAGTTCAACAAATGCTCAAGGAATGCTTTAATGCATGCATGACCCAATCTCACACACTGTGGATGCATGAGGACTTTTAATTTCCTAACTTGAAGCTTTTTCCCAATTGGAGCTTTATTATCTTGCAGGCCCCTGGCTCCCAGAAGTGATAAGCCATGTTTTACTTGACTGATCTCTTGATTAGCCACTGAAAAAGTGTTCTTAGATCCAGTGTGGCCTAATTTCATTTTTACTTGGCAGTTCCTCTCAGAGGCCTTCCCAGAAGTCCAAGAATGGGCTACTCTAGATGCCTCTCATTTTCCATCCATTGACCCACCAAGTATAAAGATGATGAGATTTCAGCAGAAACCAAATTACCACTTGGGGAGCTGACCACTTGCTCTGAAATAAGCCATAATTTTGTGTAAAAAATAGGAAATTTTATTTTCCCAAGCTTTAAGCATTTAGCCTCCAATACCATTTATAGCTCCCATGTGTACATCTGTTTACAATACTCTAGGGGCTTGCATTTTGCTGTGATGTTGAAAGCTATGCCACCAGTATTGTGGATACCAGCAGAGTCACCTATGCTGGACAAGTTTAAGCTGAGCTTCCAGACTAAGACTAGGGAGGAGAATATGGATAACCCACTCACAAAACAGCCATTGCAAACCCTATGAGTATGCAAGGAATACTCTCAAATATAGTGCTGGAAAATGAGGTGCCCATATTGGAAGGTGCTCAAAAGACAACTGGGTAAGAGTTGCCTCCTCAAAATACAGTCGATCTTTATGAAAGGAATGTAGTAAAGTCCCAAGGACCTACATTTTCTGTTGTGGCATGACTCAAAATGAGAAGAACAAACTACAAACATCCATTAATACTTGGAACATGGAAAGTTATGTAGTAGGAATTGAGGAAAATTCAAAATAGTCAAAAGGGAAATGGATCTCATAAACATTGACATTCTAGGCAACAGTGGGCAAAAATGGACTGGCATGGGCCATTTCAAGTCAGATAATGATGTTGACACAAATGTGCCACAAATGACAGATTAAAGAAATGGGGAGGCATTCATCATTAAAAAGACATTTCAAGATCTGTCCTGAGGAATAATGCTGCCAGTGATAGAATAATATCCATACTCCTACAAAGAAGGCCAGTTAATATGATTATTATTCAAATTCACACAGCCACCACTAAGGATAATAATGAAAATAGGGTAGTTTTTACCACCTTCTGCAATCTGATACAGATCATGCAATCAAGACATACTGATACTTACTGGTTACTGAAATGCAAAAGTTCGAAACAAAGAAGGCAGATTAGTAGTTGGAAAATATGGCAATGGTTATAGAAACAATACTGGAGATTGCAGGATATAATTTATCACGCCAGTGACCTTTTTCACCAACATGAACAGTGACTATACACATGGAGTTCACCAGATGGGACATACAGGAACCAAACTGACTACTTTTGTAAAAAGACATGATGAAAAAGCTCAATATCAAGCTCAGGACAAGGCCAGGTACTAATTGTGGATGAGACCATCAACTGCTCATAAGCAGGTTCAAACTGAAACTGAAGAAAATTAGAATAAGTGTATGAGAGAAAAGATATGACCTTGAGTATATACCACCTGAGCTCAGTGACCAGGTCAGGAATAGGTCTGATGGTCTGATGCATTAGACACTAATGATAGAAGACCAGATGAGTTGTGACATGATATCAAAGACATCATTCATGAGGAAAGCAAAAGTTTATATAAAAGACAGGAAAAACAAGAAAGACCAAATTACATGTCAAAAGACACTCTGAAACTTGCCCTAGATATCAAACAGCTAAAGTAAAAGACATGATGAAGTTAAGGAACTAAACAGAAGATTTCAAAGAACATGGGAAGACAAAAATCATATATATATATATTTTTTATTAGAAATTTTTAATGTACATCATAATGTGATTCATTTTGACATGCTTTTCGTTGTGACAATTTTCATATATGCAATTTGATAAGCATTATTCATATAGGTTACCCCTTACCCTCCTCTATGTTTCCCCCCTCCCCCCTTCCTATCTAAGTTTCCCATCCAAGTCTTCTCTATCTT
>VMDO01026952.1:0-25943 GCA_007922755.1 Pedetes capensis
GTTTTATTGACTATGCAAAGGCATTTGACTGTGTGGCTCATAACAAATTGTGGATAACACTTTGGAAATGGGAATACCAAAGCATGTAATTATACTCATGAGAAATTTGTACCTGAACTAGGAGGCAGTTGTTTGAATATAACAAGGAAACACTGCCAGATTTAAAGTTGAGAAAGGTGTGTGTCAGGGATGTATACTTTCACCATATCTCTTCAATTTATATGCTGAGCAAATAATCCAAAAAGCTGGACTTTATGAGGAAGAACACGGATTGGAAGAAGGATCATTAACAACCTGCATTACACACATGACATAATTCTGCTTGCTGAAAATGATTTAAGACATTTATTAATTAAGATCAAAGATCATAGCCTTCCATATGGGTTGCAACTTAACATCAACAAAACAAAAATCCTTACAAATGAGTCAGTATGCATCTTCACAATAAATGGAGAAAAGATTGAGGTTGTCCAAGATTTTGCTTTCCTTCGCTCTATAATCAATACCGGTGGAAGCAGCAGTCAAGAAATCAAAAGATGCATTGCTTTTGGAAAAGCTGTGGCAAAAGATCTCTTTAGAGTATTGAAAAGTAAAGATGTCACATTGAAAATGAAGGTGATCCTGACTCATGCCATGGTATTTTTAGTCACATCATATGGCTGTGAAAGTTGGACATTGAACAAGGGAGACATGAAAAGAATTGATGCTTTTGAATTATGGTGCTGGAGATGTCTATTGAATATACCATGGACTGCCAAAAGAACCAACAGATCTGTCCTAGAAGAAGTGCAACCAGAATGCTCATTGGAAGCAATGATGGCTAGACTGTGTCTTACATATTTTGAACATGTAGTCAGGAGAGACCATTCCCTGAAGAAAGACATCATGCTTGGGAGAGTGGCAGGTCAGTGAAAAAAGGAAAACCTTCCACCAGATGGATTGGCACAGTGTCTGCAACAATGGGTATAAACATAAATAATATTGTGTGCCTGTCACAGAATCAGGAAGTGTTTCGATCTGCTGTACATAGGGTCGCTCTGTGTCTGACTCAACGCAACAGCACTTAACAACAACAGCAACATCACATTTCTAAGACATGCTTCTTGAGTTAGTATGTGCAAATTTATAAGACAATTATTTTAAAATAAAGTGATGCATATACACAAATTAATGTTTTAAAGTGACATTGAAATTAAAAACCTGAGAGAATAATTACAAAATGCTTTTTGAAAGGAAATTAAATGAAGTTCTATTTACCTTGTTTGGCAGTATATCTCCTTAGGCTCCATTTCTATTGCATTTAGATAATTCATCCTAGAAGTAGGAAAGACTAATCTGGATGCTGAATATGTAAAAACAGCAGAATTATGGATTTATAATCTACCATTTACTATGTTGTTAGGTGCCATCACGTCAGTGTCCAACTCATAATGACCCAACATACAACAGGTGAAACACTATTGTCAGTGCATCTCTGCTATTCATAGGGTTTTCATTCTCAGATTGATTTCTGGGAGTGGGTTGCTTGGTCCTTCTCCCAAGCCTATAGTATCTTGTGTTCCCTGGCAGTCTCCTATCCAAGTACTAACCAGGCTGGACCCTGCTTAGCTTCTGAGATCTGACGGGTTCGGAAGCCACAGTACTATGGCTGCAGGCAGTATTCACTATGGTGGTGGCCAAAAGCATTTCTTCCGTCTCAGCTCATGCTTTGTGTGTACACCTTCCAGACTAAAATTGTTTATCAATAATTTATCTTGTGTGCTCTGATGAGCTGTCTTCACATATGTTAACCATTTTCCATTTTCTGATTAGTTATTTCTTATGTAATTTATAATCCTGCATGGATTTGAAGAAGATCGCTTTGCTGTGTGGGAAAAATGAAATTTCAGTTTCTCTCCCTCTCAACAACAGAATCCATGGAAATCAGTTGCTACCCTCAGTTTGATTGGTACTCAGCTAAAGTCATATAAAGATTATGATATTTTAATTTTGTCTAGCTTTATCTGAGTTACATTTATTGTGGAATCCTCCAGTATTCTGTCTTCATGTTGTGGGTTTCACTTGAATTTTTTTTTCTTGTTACCATGTTAGCTCTTTTTTTCTCTATTCTGGAAGAGGTTTTTTGTTTTGTTTTGTTTTTCGTTTTTTGGGGGTTTTTTGTTTGCTTGTTTTGGATTTTGTATTCTTTTCTTTTTTTTATATAGAGACGAAGAGAGGCTAATTTGAATTTGAAAGTCTAATGCATACTTTATAAAAGAAAGTGATGCTGGGCACAGTGGTGCATGCCTGTAATCCCAGCAGCTCCAGAGGCGGAGGCAGGAGGATCGAAAGTTCAAGACAAGAGGCAGTCTGAGTAACTTAGCTAGAACTTGTCTCAAAAAGTCAAAAAAAAAAAAAAAAAGTCTGGGGGTGCAGCTCAGTGGTCCAGCACTTGCAGAGCATGCAGGTGGGAGGCCCTGGGTTCAACCCCCAGTACCGCAATAAATAAATAAATAAATAAATAAGAAATAAAAGAAAGTGATGATATCTGGCTTGGAGGATAATGAATTGAAATCAATGTGTAAAAACAGGAAGATAAAGGTTAAATTTATTAATATTATCAGAAAAAAATTGAAATTGGAATTAAACTTGGTCAAATGCACATTAAACATGGAAGTGGACTTTAACGCATTCAAAATGGGAAAACGAGAGACTAGAGTAAGATTATGTAAGTATTCCATCTTCTTCACAAATAATAGCCAGATTTAGAATGTGCAGTTTTAAGAAATTCCCATTAAAGATTGAATCTTTGGATTGGACTCCTTCGTATTTACTAGACTTTTCCAACCTGGGAGAAACTGTATATTTATTTTTCAGTCACCAAGAAAGATATGACAAGGTAGGCCTTTCTTTCCATTATTAATGACTTTAATACCTTAAAAAACAAGAAAACAGAAAAAGGAAGAGAATAGGGGAGAAAGAAAATTAAGGTTTTCACTTATTACCAAGGATGATTTATTTGATCTACTTTACAATATGTAAGGAATTGAAATAATGCATTGTGTGATCCTTGGCTTTTTAATGTCCCATTTAGTAAACTATACTTGAAAAATAAATTTTTACATGTTAATGTTTTTTTTTTTTTTTGCGCTACTCGAGGTTGAACCCAGAACCTTGTGCCTGCATGCTTTGCAAGTGCTGGACATTAAGCTGCATCCCCAGCCCATTTTTTTAACTTTTTGAGACAGGGTCTTGCTAAGTTACGCAGACTGCCTCTCGTCTCGAACTTGTGATCCTCCTGCCTCTGTATCCCTAGCTGCTGGGATTACAGGAGTGCGCCACAGCACTGGGCCATGTTAATATCTTTGAAATCATAACAGTTCATTGAAATATTATTTGGCATATGGAAGTCAAGGAGGCACTGCTAAGTAATGTCTAAGACAGACACATTTTAGGGAAGATAGTGGTGTTATGTGTTGTTGAGTCGAGTCCAATTCATAATGACCCTGTGTACAATAGGGAAGGCGTAGACGTAAACAAAGGAAAGTTACTTTCAATAGGTAAAATTTTATATATTGATGTAAATGGCTTTAGAGTAACATTTATTTGCGAAATGTGGCACATATACCCCCATACCACCCCACACAAACACAAACAGGGTGTGCTTCAAAATGGCAGAACTTCTGAACCCAAGCAACTAGATGAGACAGTGTGAAGTAAAATGCTTCTCATTCTGCAATACTTCAAAAGAAAAGACACTGATAATGTCAAATATAAAAACAGATGAGACACTTTTCCAAATTTAGGTATGAACTTCAGGTACTGTTTCCATGTCATTTTTGGCAGTGATTAAGAACACCACTAAGGAAAAATATTAAGACAACACCAATTATTTTGAAGTCATGCAGTTAGGTACACAACTAACCTGAAGCTTTGTGGATTCCAGATGGGACAAGTAATCAGATCACTTGTGGGTGTTTTAATAGTACCCAGAAGGTATCATAAAATCATTCACCATATGTTTGATATCCATACGGATCTGTTTCTTTGAACTGCTACTTTAATCTTCCTTTTTATTTACTTTTTATTGCCATACCTTGAAACTGATGTCTTTTCTTATCTACAGATAAACTTACAGGCAATATGTGAACACTCATGCATATCTCTTATCTCTCATTTTATAATATTTTCTACTTATTTCTTTGATATTTTAGTTTTATGGTTTATAACCTGGCTGTCATTCAAGCTTTATGCTAAAGATTTCCATTCTCATCTCCCTGTGCTGAAGTTACTTTACATTTTATGTTTAGGAGTATGAAAGAAACCATATTATCATGGGTTGGAAAAAAGCAGAAGGTATAAAAACATGGAAATTAATTACAGACTGCAGTTCTGTAGGAAATAGTTAAGTGGCTTTAATGCACATTTGTGGTTTGAATAGTATGTTTCAATGAATTATATTGTAGCTTAGGTGTTCACAAGGCTATTTTCATGTGGTTTCCATTTTTATCTGATAAATTAGGGACTCAAGGAAAGAAAGGACCATCAGCCTTGTAAAGAATATGTTATAGATGCAACATGTAACTGCACGAAAATAACAGCAGAGAGAACATACAACATTCAAAATGAAGACAAGGGGAATTAGAATATTACACAGCCACTTTTATAAATACACAAGGCAGGAAGCTACACAATTGCAAAGCAGTTAATGGGAAAAAGGCAGAAATTGTTACCCTTCTCGCAGTTAATGGGAAAAAGGCAGAAATTGTTAACCTTCTCCCAGTATACATGCTTTCCTCCGTATAGTAAGACAATCCCTGAGTTTTATTGGTTGGGGCTACCAAGCTCCAGAGCACATCCCCAGAATTTCCCTGAAGCTAGGTATGACCAAGTGAGCAAGTTTGAAAGAAGCTAATGTGACCATCAATGCACTGCAAAGTACGTCATTTTCTTGGACTGAGATGCTTGTATTTGACTTTTCATACTTTCATTGTCACTGCCTGAAAAATGATGGAGGACAGAGTAGCAACAGATGTCACACATGGAGGACGGTAAACATCCCAGTAGTACTAGCCAACTCATGTCTGGATTGTTATGTGTAAAAGAAATATTTGTTTATTTAAGCAAATTCATTTAACTTTCTATTTTTGAGAACTTTTGTTATAATACTTTAGCTTGTACAGTAAATAACAGTATATCAGTAAAGTGGGCAATTAAGCACAGAATAAGAACTTCTCTATAAATATTGCTAAGGGACATATGTGTTTAAACCAATAGAGGCTGTATTATGTATGCAATTCTCAGATAATGCCCTTCATTCTTGTTAGCCTGAAACATCCAAAGTCATTACCTAATTAATGAGGGACGTCACACTAAGGTGAGTTTGTTTGTTTTTGCCAAAATCTGTGAGCAGTTTAAGAAATTTATCTAGGATGTACATAAAATATGTTCAGATATATGCATAGAAAGTTTGTGTGCTTTAGAGTTCTCATTTACTCCAAAGTTTTAAGGACATTTTTTACGTCTTGGGATTTATAACATTTTATTTATTTATGTACATATTTATTTATTTATTGTTTTTTGGTATTAAGGGGTTGAACTTAGGACCTTGGACATATTTTGGGCTCTCAGAAAAGTTCTCTACCAAAAGTGGGAAACTTGCTGAGTTACATTACAGGCTGCCTCTGGCCTTGAAATTGCTGCCTCTGCCTCCCAAGTTCCTGGGACAATATAAGTGTCCCTGGTTTATGATGAATGTTTAAATTATAATATTATAATAAATGTAAAGCATTTGACTAGAATGTAGTTTGTTTTTCCTTGTTCCTCAGCAGATTTTTGCTCATGAAGAAGAAATATAATGAATCAAAGAAACTACAATTTTCCTTCCATTTCTTAAATAAGGGCTGATATTTGTGTTTTTGTTACAAATACTCTCATTAAAGATGGCATCTTAAAGTTTGAACCATTATTGACTCACTGTCTCTCAGCTTGTAATCCACACTTACTTGCCCTGATTGGGCATCGATAACATTTCTCCTTTGCCATCCAGCACAATGGTGGATCTTGTCAGTAATGGGAACAGGGGAGGTACTACAAGCAGAAGGGTCTCCTTCTGATTCTAGTGCTGTTTCATATCCTTAAAGGATGGAGGCCAGCACTCCTTGGCTTCAGCAGCCTCCTTGCCAATGGATGAATTTCTTAATGTGATGTGCAAGGGAACCCGTGGCCAGCTAGCAGATTTGGCCAACACATTAGGAAGTAGATTTCTTACTGTTTTGCTAGCATGTATATAGACATGTTCACAGTAACCTTTACCAGAGCCACAATGGAAAATTTCCTAGTGAGGTTCACAGACATGCTAGCAGCTTCTTTACAACAATTTCTGGTGCCTAGTAAGTGGATTCCTGCTTATTAGCTGTAACCCTTCAGCCCTCAGAGAACTTTTCTGCCATCCAGCCAATCTCCCTTCAATCAATTCTACCTTGAGGTGGAATGGGCAGTTCCAAGTTTGTTCCTTCCTTAAGAAATCTCCTTTAGTCCAAGAAGTTACAGCTGACTCTCACAACTATGATCCTTGCACTCATTAGAGTTATGTTAATCCATTTTAGCAGTACCTTTAATAGTTAATAATTTATGTTAAGTTTCTCCTCTTTGAATGATTATTACTGTCTCAGTAGACCATGAATCATATTTGGAATTTCCATTCTACTTGGAGTCCTCTGGATTGTAGGTAGTTTCACGAGAAGTACATAGTCTGAGTTTTTCCTCAAACTTATGATACTGAAGCACAATGTATGTGTGCTTTGGTAAAAACAAGAAAAACTAGGCAAGAAGAATAGGGAAATCTCTACTGCCATGGAATTTTTTTATCATCTAAAATTATCTTCAAGTATAAAGTTTACATTTAAAATAATATGTTGCAAAAATACATATGGAAAACCAAATGAGTTATTTGGTTTTACAACCAAAAGAATAAGTGCTAAATGATTTTAAGGGCTATTACTTACATAGTAATAGAGATTGAGAACTACATCCCTGCCAGAGAGAGAGAATTTGACAGACTCTTAGCCAAACAACTCTAGAATGAAAATTTCTATTGCTTTCTATGTTATATTACTGTGGTAAGAAAACCTAAAATGAATGTATCTTCTTACAAATTTTTATGCATAAAGTACAGTATTATTAATTATAGATACCATAGTACAGAGTAAATCTCTAGAAGTAATTCATCTTGTATAAGCCAAATTGTATACTTAAGGAAACATAGCTCTCTATTCTCCTTCCCTTAGCCCCTAAAAGCTACCACTGCACTCTCTGTTCCTATTAGTTGGAGTATTTTGCTTTTGTTGAGTTGCATGTTTTCTCTTACAACTGGTATTCTGTAAGATTAATTTTGTTCCTTTGTTGAAGACATATTTCTTGATACCTCTTAACAGTTAGCATTGGTGTCTTTGCATTTGGAGAAACAGTCACACCTTCCAGTTTTCATGGATGGATTTCATCAGGAAAATGTCTTCACCAATCAGGTTGACTAGAGATTCTAGAAGGCCTTTAGATGTCTTTTTTTTTTCTTTTTTCATTTTTTGTGGGACTTGGGGAATGAACCCAGAGTGTCATGCACTTTGCAAGTGCTGTGCCAATGGGCTGCACCCCCCAACCCATTTTTAATGTTTTTTATTTTTCAGTCAGGGTCTCACTAAAGTACACAGGCTGCTTCTTGCCTGGAAATCCCGATCCTTCTGCTCTCAGCCTCTGGAGTCACTGGAATTACAGGTGTGTTGACAGGATGGACAGACTTTCAAGTCTTTTCAATGGATGTATATTCTTTGGATTTGTACATGTAGACTTATTGGTATCTTTTTGTCCCCCTCCTCCCCTTCCCCTTCCTCTTCTCTCTTCTCTCTTCTTTCTTTTCCCCCCTCTCTCTCTCTCTCTCTCTCTCTCGCTCGCTCTCTCTCTCTCTCCTGCAATCTCTTGTTCTGTCTGGAGTTTGACTTGTACTTTGGACTAGAGCTTGGAAGATGGATTCTGAACTATCTTTCTCTTTCTGTGTATAGAAACCTAAACTTCTGTGCCCTTTCTCAGTTGTGCTGACCTGTACTGTGTACAGCAGGTTATCTGCTTGTTGCCTTTGTTCTCATCTACCTCCCCAAAGCCATGAGAGTTTTGTTAGTGTTCTCTGGGTGAATCAAGAGCCTGCCTCAGACAGCACAATCACTGAAACATAGACATTGGAGATCTGCTTCATTTTTCTCCCTCCTTCCTGGGGAACAAGTCTTAAGTCCTGCACTACTCAATCTTACAGATACATTATAGCCAATGATAAGCCACCCATTCCTTTCCTATTTGCATAGTTGACCCCAGGTGTTTGATTTATGTCAATTTTGTCACAATTCTATGTAAGGCAAAGTGTTACCTCCAGTAATGTCCTGAATGGTTGGACCCTTGCTCTGTACTCCCTTTCCTACCAAGAAAGAAAAGTCTCTTGCTGACATGATCTGAATGCTGAGCTCCGCTGGCTTGATGAAAATGCTGATGCAGTTAAAGTGAAATCATTTTACCCATTTCAGAGCAGATATTCATGATTTTATCCTCCTTTGGAGTACTACAAATTCTAAACTTGAATCTAGGTTTCTCACATTTTGGTCCATATATTTTAAAATTGCCTTCTCTGTAGTGGATTGAGGGATGAGATCCTCTCTCCCACCATTTTGCTTATATCACGGGTTGTTTATCTGTTTTATTTATACTTCAGTTAATTTATCTTTGATTGACATGCTCATTTTTTCCAAGTGGATAATAACAAAGTTTTGCAAGCTTGAGAAAATTCTGTCAGCAACAGAATTATTTTCAGTTATAGAATATATTTAACATGTAGGTACTATGTCTTGTATTGAAAGTACAATTTATGGCATAGTCTTATGGAACTTACTTTCTAATGTTAGCTATATAAATAGGCCATGCAATCTGGGTACAGTGGCACGATGCCTATAATCTCAATGGGACACAGAAGCAGAAGGATCTCTAGTTCAAACTAGAGGCAGTTAGACCCTATCTCAAATTAGTTAGACCCTATCTCAAAACGAAAAATAGAAAAGCGACTGGAAGTTCAACTCAGTGGTACAGTCCTTCCCTCACATTTCGACATCCTGAGTTCAAACTCCTAGTACAAAAAAACAACAACAACAACAAAAAACAAACAAAAACAAAAACAAACAAAAATATGCCCATGGGTCTAGAGTAAAATAACATAATATAAATATTTTTGGTCTATGCAGGAGACAGTACCTGGCGTATAAATATGTGACTGACATTGTGTGATTTCATTTGATACTGAGTACTCATCAGAAGCCATAGCTATAACCTAGTAGTTGTTTCTCATATTGTGGTAACAAAAGTTTGCAATTTTATAATTTTAAGATGAGACCAATGAGTATAACTGAGTTATTATAAAACATTTCAATTGTATTAATTGGGGAATGGTCTATTTCTAGAAATTAAACCATACAAAGTATACAAAATTACACATTTATTCACACGTATTCCTAGAGCACCTTTTGTATATGAAGTACCATGCTAAAAAATGTGAATGTAGAAATGGTCATTATGCTCTTGGAGTTTATCCTAAATTAAGGGATACTATAAATTCAAATATAAACTAAAATAAACAAAATAATAAATGATCAGGAAGGCTTCTATAGAGTAGAATAAACAACTAGTTTATCAAAGTTCAATTTTTAATAGAAAGAAATAAAATTTTGATTGGCCTGTATGCATTTCCATTAAAAAGAGGAGCAAGAAAAGGATTTAGTCTAATTATTATTATTCAACAATTCACAATAGAATGCAGTTCATGGTAAGAACAACTAACACGTTGAAAAGATAGGTATATTAAGTATCTGTAAATCAATGGAAAATAGTTAAATATTTAATTTCTAAGATATGCATGTAATATAAATATATAAGAAATTATAAGAAGCATACAATAATTGTTTGTTCCTTGTTATATCAAGATCTAGATGTTGAAAACTTTTGGTTGAGTCCTCTGGATTTTTAAGCATCTAGTTTTTCCATATCTGAAAGTTTTACGTTGAATTTGTGTTCAAGGGGTTGTGACAAAAAATACCATAAGATAGATAGCCTATGAATGATAGAACCTTATTTCTCACAGTTCTGTAGTCTCAGGAAGTCCAAAATCAAGGCATTGGCAGATATACTTTCTGGTGAGGGTCTATATGTCATAAATTGCACCTTGTATTTCCGTCCTCACATGGTGGAAAAACAAAGGCATCCACTGTGAGTTGCCTTATAAGAGAACTGGTATTATTGGAGAGGATCATACCCTCATTATCCAATCATCTCCCAAAACCCCACCTACTAATAGTATTACATTGTAGGTTAGGGATTCAAAATATGCATTTTGGAGGGATATAACCATTCATGTTATAGTTTTCCACTCTTGGAACCTTTCAAAATTTATGTTGTCATGTAAAAAATACATTAATTCTATCCCCAAATCCCCCAAAGTTTTCACTCATTCCATCACTAATTCAGAAGGATAGTCTAGAGCAGTGGTCATTAACTATTTTGGCACCAGGGCTCAGTTTCTTGGAAGAGAACTTTTTCATGGAAAGAGATAGAGGGAGCATGGAAATCCAGGTGAAGCTTCCTCATTCACAGGACATCTCCTCCTGTGTGGCCCAGTTCTAAAGTGCAATGGAAGGGTCCAGTCTAGAGCCTGACCTAAACCAGCCATGAGTGCAAGTCAAGGTATGATATGTTTGGAAGCAATTCAAGGTATGATATGTCTCCAGCTGTGAACCTCTGGGATCAAACATGTGATTTGCTTCAAAAAAATTAGGGAGCAAGCAGGGGATAGTCTCATTCCAAAGGGGTAAGAAAGTAAGAATAAAGGAATAAAAAGTCCTGAGTAGGTCCAAAATTTTTAATACTGAGAATAGTGTTTAATTTGAGGTTCCCCAGTCAAAGACTACTGCAGCTGAGGTCCATTTTCTGAAGCTTGGTTCAGGAGTACCTGGGTCCCCAGAACTCTAGATGGGTTTCCCTCAACAGCATTGGGCTGGTGTACCTATGGCCATAGCATTGCTGATCACAGTTCATGACTTGGCTCTCATGGGTTGGAGTTACATGCCTGCAGCTCTCCCAGGCTATAATTTCACTTTTCTGTTTCTACCAGTCTAGAGCTGTGGATGTGGCCTTGCTTGGTCACCCTTTGGATTCTAAATGGAGGCATCCATACCCTCACATTCATACCTTCACACCTTATGCCTTTCATGGAGGCTACCAAGATTTATTGCTATCACTTCCAAAAAGGAAGGCTACCTCATTTTTACCACACACGGGCCCACTGAAGCTGCACTTGTGGCCAAGGAATATTGCTACAGAAAGTAGGAGTCTTAGAGATGAGATAGCACTATGCAGCAAGTGAAAAAGTCTTATAGGCACCTGAGGTCCCTTTGAAATTGTTCGATTCCCAGGACCCTAGTACTCTGTGTCTGTGATACGAGCAGCAGCTCCAGTCTTCAAAATGCCTGTCATTCTTTTACTGTCTTTATGAATACTACTTGAAGTCCATAGACACAGTCTAAACTACTAGTATCAAACCATAGCCTGGCAAAACCCTAGATGTTCTTTCCAGACAGAGCACTCCTACTCATTCTGTTCAGTAGGGAGATGCTGAGAACTTTTCAAATATTTAAGTTCTACTTCCCTTTTGACTAAAAATTCTATCTGCACAGTAGTCACCTCTTCTTACACTCATGGAAATCCATGCTGCACCTTGAACACTTTGCCTAGAGGTTTTTCAGCCAAATATCTAATTCTATTACTTGCAAGTTTTACCTTCCACAGAACAGTAGGGGACAAATGCAATTCAGCCAATTTATTTGCCCCTTTTAAACAGGGGTTAACTATCTCTTAGTTTCCGATAATATGTTCTACATTTCTCCATAAGATGTCATCAGAGTGGCCTTAAACATCCATATTTATACCAACATTTTGTTCACAAACACTTAAATATTCCCTAAGAAGATTGAGTTGGACACAACTGGACACCACCTAACAACAAGATTGAGGCATTCTCCACAGCAGTCCTTTCCTGAGACCTTTCCAGAAATCACACCCTTAATGGTCCATTCATAGCAATGTATCCTTTTTAAACTTGCAACTCAAAACTCTTTATAGCCTTTACCCATTATATAGTTCCAAGGCCACTTCCACATATTTAAGTATTTGTTAAATCAACATCCCATTCTGTCTTAGTGTATTCAGGCTAATATAACAGTAGCAACAAAAAGAACTACAGAAACAACTATGAAAAAACAGAGTGTGTAGCTTATAAATACCAGTGTTTATTTTTCATAGTTCTGGAGGCTTGGGGGTCCAAGATAAAGACATTAGAAATCTGATGTGTAGTGAAGGGTTGGCCTCATAGACAGTGCTTCCTTTCTGTGTTTTTACATGGCATAATTGTAAACACTGTCCTCTAGAACCTCTTTAATAAAGGCACATGTGATTGATTGAATGTAAGATACCCCCCATAGGCTCATGTGTTTGAATTCTTGGTTCCCAGCTGGTGTTACTGTTTTGGGAGTTTCCGGAACTTTTAGGAGGCAAGGCTCAGCTAGTAATTGACTGAGGGAGGGAATTTAAGGTTAAATTGGGCAATCAAGCTCTAGGTTCTCTGGTCTACCATGATATGAATAACTATTCTCTGCTACATGCTCTGAATGTCTGCTTCATCATGTCTTCCCCATCACTATGGACTTAAACCCTCTGAAACCATAAGCCAAAATAAATCTTTGCCCTCTATGTTCTTTTTTTTTTTTGTCAGATATTTTGGTCACAGTGACGCAAAAGTAACTAATACAGCACTAATTTCATTCATGGAGGCTCTACTGTCACAATCTGATCACCTCCAAAAGTTCTCAACTCTAATATTAACACCTTATGAGTTAAAATTTCAACATATGAATATTTAAGGTGTACGTTCAGATCATAGCATGTTGTGTTCACTTTTTTGCTTTTTCTGGAAAACTGAAATTCCTTTAGGACCCTGCGTATTTTTCATCTTTCGTAAGTAGTAGTCTTTTGCCTTATGCTTTACAACTTTGGCCTAGGAGTAGAAATAAGCCTCTCTCTTTGTTCTCATTACTGAATCTAGGCTATTCACTCTTCCTCCATACTTACTAACATCACCAAAAGAGCTTAAATTTTTAAATAGTACTAATAACTATATCTTTCATTGCCAAAATTTACTTGACCTGGGTTGCCCTCTCCCCCCACACACTTTGTCCACACTGACCTCATAATTATAAGGTATTAATTATTCTTCATGATGTCTTCCAATGTCCTTGTCTTTGTTTATTCTGTCATTAAACATCACTAATGCTGGTAGAGCATAAGACTATGTCTAGAAAAGTTTTAGTTGATATATTTCAGGATATATATGGAACCTAAGTCTTACTCAGAGCTTTAGTGTCCCTTCATCATTGTTGATGATTTAAAAATCATATATTGTCAATAGTTAAAAATGCTTATATTGGAAGGAGTCATCATGAGTTCTTTGAATCCTTAAAATCTGGAAAATATTTGAAATCTCTACATACTAACAACCAAAAAGAAAATATGGTTGAACAACAATAAAAATCAAACCAAATGATATTTGGAAACAATATATGAAGAGTTAACCATCAAGGAAACCAATACTACCTATTATGTGCATATTTTTAAATCTAATCCACACCTTTCAACAGTTTTAGATGGCTACAAAATTAGATGCAGATTAGAATCTCATGAGGATTGAATTCATGCAAGAGAAGAATCCAATCTGTGCTTGACTATAATCCACATCTGATCTTGTAGCCTTCTAAAACTGTTGAAACAGTGCTGATTAGATTCAAGAGTATGTGATAATAGTAGGATAGGAATAATATATATTAGATGTGTATAATGTTTTTCAATGTTATATAATATTTATATCAATATTTTAGTAAAGTTTTTTCAAATATTTGTTAAAGCATAATAAATTAGATAAACTTTCTCTAGCATATTATACCAAATGTGTTTAAATATCAGCCCAAAGAGACATATTGGCTTAATTTTTATACAGGATAAGTGGTCTGGTAAAAGGTAAGTATAGTTATGCCAACAAGAAAAAGCTACATCACTTGGATTTTGTTGTATGTTGATTACTTTTGATGTCATTGTTTAAGAGGTCCAGGTACCTTGCCTGACAGATCTGAATTCACAACTTCAGAACTGCTTTGTAATGGTGAAAGCTACTTTTTTTTTTTGAGACATATTTAGGGTCATGATGTTCTAATGTTTTTCCCTTGAAGATCTGAAAAGTAACATCCATGGAGACTCACTATATCTCTCCCTGATGATGTTCATGTTTTAATTCTACATTTACATCTGTAAAGAGCCTGAATAGAAGAGACATACTCTGTGTGGAACATAATGTAGTGTATAATTATTGTTGTCAGGTGCCATCAAGTCAGGTCCATCTCATAGAGACCTTATGTACAACAGAACAAAACACTCTCAAACACTGTGCCATGAACACAATCTTTTTATGTTTGAGGTCATTGTTGGAGTCATTACATTTCTTCTTTTTTTTTTTTCTTTTGTTCATTCTTCTTTTCCTTTTTTTCTTTTTGGTCATGCCAGATCAGCAAAAGGAGGTCCCAGGGGCTTTATCCCAATCCTATCTAATAGGCCAACTGTACTTTGAGGAGGCAACTCTTCCATAGTCATTTTTTGAATGTCTTCCAGGCTGGGAGGCTCATTCTCAGGCAGTACATTTGACAGTGCTTCTCTGCTATTCATAGTGTTTTCAAAGGCTAATTATTTTAGGACTGGGCTGATGGATCCCTCTCCCTGGTCTGTATTAATCTGGAATCTCAGGTGATACCTGTCCACCATGAGTAGCTCTGCTCGTATCTGAAATACTGGTGGCATAGTTGTTAGCATCACAACACCATGAAAGCCTTCACAGCATGACAAGCTGACAGACATGTGGTGGAATTTGGTATATAAAGAGGCAAAAAAAACATATTTATTGTCATTTCTAATGTTAACTTTTATATTGAAAATATTCAAGATTAGTTTTTTTTATAAATGAAAACTAGAATTGCAACATTATTTAAAAGTTTTACTAGTTACCATATACATTTGTTAAGACATTTCAGTTGTGTTTTAATAGAAAACAAATTTACAATTTCAATGGCTTATGTTCACAAAATGTTATTTCTTGCTAAGGATTGATAACATTATATCCTTAATTTTTATACAGTACTGTAGGATCAATGCTGGCATAGTAGATATTCAACATTGCCAGTTATGAAGACAATAGGAAGTAAGTTTGGAAGGGTTTGATTTTCAACTAAATGCTCTTGTTGGACAGTGCTTATATGTCCTCTCTTCTATCTTTTCCCATATCCAAATCACTTCCAAAAAGATGGAAATCCTTCCTCATCCACATCAGGAATATGGACATAAATAAGTGTTGGTACCAGTATTCGTCCCAATTTTCAATAAATTTCCTTCTTAAGAAAAAAAAAAGATATTGAAATGTAAGATGTCTTAGAGAACTGACAATGTTGTATTAGAGTATATGTATGTCACATACACATACTAGACTAGACTAGACTAGTTTGACTAGAAAGTCAAACTAAATGAGACAAAATATCAGAAAGATCAGAGGTAATGAGGAATATTTTTTCCAAAACATCCTCATTTATCTTGTTGATAAAAAGGCAAAGCTTAGTTTTTAATTAATCTGTATTAATCCTCATTAATATGAATACAACAATAAAATAGACTAGAATGATATATCTTAAAATATAGTTTGCATTATAATTATAGAGTTGTATGTGATTTGTTTCTATTTTTATCTTGTCATAACTGGCAAGGAAATAGATGTTAAGCTTTCTCATATTGAGTTTTTTAGAACTTTGGAAGTAGACACCCATTCTGAAAAAGTATGTAATAAGTTACTAAAAATAGAAAACAGGGACTCAGTTTTCACCTAAAGTACAAATAGAAGAAAGAGAAATATAAATTAATGTCTGCATAGTTATTTTCCCATATAAAAGTATGTATTCAAAATTAATCTAAAAATAAACATGGATCTTATCAAAGAAAAATTTTAATTTAAATATAAATGTGTTTACATACAAATTTATGGTTATGGAAATTTGTATTATACCATAATGAGCTTTCATTTTAGAATGTTTGGTTTAGTATTACACTCATACATTTTCTTCTAAGACATTAAAGAAATGGGAAAATGACAATTTTAAGTGTTATTTAGTATCACAAAAGTGGATCGTTTTGAATATTTACTTTTATCTAAAACTTTGGCCTCATGAAGTAAAATTTGTAACAAGATGTTTAAAATTTTGTAAAAACTACAGTAATCTGTATTTATTTATTTATTTATTTATTTATTTATTTATTTATTGTTGAACTCATGGGGGGTTGAACTCATGCTTTGCAAGTCGTGTACCACTGAGCTGCACCCCCAGCACATTTATTTTTAATTTTTTGAGACAGGGTGTCGCTAAACTAGACAGACTGCCTCTGGTCTCAAACTTGCAATCCTCCTACCTTGGCCTCCCAAGTCGCTGGCATTAAAGGTGGGCATCACTGCGCCCTGCTGGTAATCTGTATTCTTTATAACCAGAGAATATATTTGTGAGAAGATTGCACAAATTATTGTTATAGAATGGAGCATTTCCTGTGAAATGAAAGGAATGGTGGGTTTCTTCAACATTATTTTTGCCCCAGTGATACTGTTCCTACTTGCATAGAAAAAACAGTAAGAAGAAAAACAAAATGCTTTGTGCAATGGCCCTTTTCTGTAATCTCAGTGCTTGGGAAATTGAGGCAGGAAAATTGTGGATGCAAGACGACATCACCCTGAGTTACATAGCAAGACTCTGCTCCCCCAAAAATTTTATAAGGGAATAATTTTCCTCTTTTCCACAACAGACTTGGTGAAAGATAGGGAACCAAGAATTATGATCTCTTTTAGGTACTTTCCTAAACAGAAATTGCCCAGCAGAAATGAATTCATAGGCTTATAGTAAACATCTCTTCTGCAGAACCAGATTGACAACTTGACGAGAATTAAAGACAAACTTGGCAAAGCTGGCACACACCTGTAATTCCAGCAACTCAAGAGGCAGAGGCAGGAGGATTGCAAGTTCGAGACCAGAGGCAGTCTGAGTAATTTAGCAACACTCAGTCTCAAAAAGTCAAAAAGTAAAACAAACAAACAAAAAAGGGCTAGGAGTGTAGCTCAGTGGTAGAGCATTTGCAAAGCATGCAAGAAGGAGGCCCTGGGTTCAACCTACACTACTGGAAAAAAAAAAAAAAGACAAACTGGGTGAATTAGTTCAAGACAAATTATGAGAATTAACTTGTATCACAATATATTAACAAATCTACCTTTTTGTATTCAATTTTCCAACATTTGCTTTTGTGCAGCGTTTAGTGATTAAAATAGAATGATTTTCCATTGCTTTAAGAAAAATCCAATAATTTTAACATAAAATGAGAATAGTAAATTATGCGATCTTTAATTATCTCTGTGGCTTCACATCAAGATTCCAAATTCCTCTGCCTCTGTATTTTCCTTCCCTTTCCTCAACACCCTTCCCCCATAAAATACCTATTTATCTCTTGTACCATTGTCTTCAACATCACTCCGTCTCAGAAGACGTTCTGGACTCCGCAGGACAGTTTTGATATCCCTATTGTGTCTCAAAACAGCATTCTGTACCATAGATTATCCAATAATGTCAATTGTCTTCCTTACACAGTCTGAAGTTAGCAGTAAATGTGTGGAGTATTGTATCATTAACTAAATTTTCAGTTAATACCCTCATGTTTTGGTAATAAATCTAAGTAAGAGATTAAATAGTATTTGATCTATGCTCAAGTATTTTTTATATTTTTACTGGTCTTTTAGTGGCATGAAATGCTAACATATGTGCAGCCCAATGAAGGGAATAGCTGGTATACCAACTTAAAATCAAACCAAAAAAAAAAAAAATCAAACCAAAAATAAATCATCCTCTTTAAATATGTAATCAACTCCTTTCCCATGCCAAGCATTTAAAAATATTAAATAAAAGAATAAGCTGGTCAAGAGGTTTTGTATGTATGTAACCTCACGGAATCTGGAGAATTTTTTTATTACCATTTTATTTGTAGATATTTATGGTGTACAGAATGATAATTCAGTTCATATACACAGTACGCAACAATTAAATCAAGGTCGCTGACACTTTCATCTCCTTAAACATTATAAGTGTTTCAGTTAACATGTAGTAATAATTGTAGGTATTTATGAGGTACAGTATGGCTTTTTAAATTGTGTAGGGTATAGTGAGATTATTGTTGGATTTCCATAGACTTGCAGCCTATATTTTGCATTTGTTCACTCCCTCTTTACCCCTGTGATGTTCACCCTCCCCCCTCCCATCTTTACCATCAGAGTTAGGAGTTAAATAAGAAAAATAAATAACCAGAATTCTTAGGTATGAATGATTGGGACAATTCATTAAAATAATTCTCCTGTACAGGAATGTCAGATTAAAGGACAAATTTCTGTATCCAGTTATTTAGAGTCAAAGGAAGAAAATTCCTGCTTTCAGTTTCTTTAGACTTAGAAATAGTGAAGAATACTTTAAGAGAATACTGTTATAGAAACCAAAGAAAACAGTTAATAAAAATGGGAAAATTGAACCTCTGGTTATTTTATTATATACAAAGTAGACCAAGCAATCTACCTTGTTGGTAAGTGGACATGTATCTATTTTATTTCTTCTTTAATAACAATAATTCCATTTATGAGTATGTATTTGTATTTATGTACTCTTTCAGAATTTAATTTCCATGATCAGACGTCAACATACTTCTGTGCCATTAATATACAGATAGTAGTAAAATAGGTATTCAACAAATATCCATGGTTAAGTGAATAAAAATATAAAAAGATACATGCCTAGAGCAAGTGAAAATCATACTTATACTATCATAATGCTCAAGATGTTTTTCAATGACTTCATTTTTTGATTAGTTTGTTTCCTTCTAATGCAGACATTTTAACACAAAGAAAGTTCATTTTCAAAAGTATTTTCAGTTAATATCTCTTTTGAAAGCATGAATTATACCTCAGAAGAGTTATGAAATCCTCAGTATTTTTCCAACTTTTAACTATAGTCTGGCATAAATTATGCTCTCAATAAATATTTAATGAATGTTTATTTGTATGAGCCCCTGAAAGAATTTAAATAAATACAGTTTCAGAGGATGTGTTGATTCTGGGTATGGATTAATTGAGAAATAATTTTTCTTGTTTATGTAATATCACTCTGAAATTATAAAGAATAATAATGTATTGAATTTTGTGTTTTAGTATTCTAGACATATAAACTAATTTATATGGCCCATTGTTTCCTACTTACATGCAATTCTCCAAATGTATTATTTATGGACTTTAAATAACATGATTTTTTGATATAGAGGAAATTTATCTCTAAAATATGTTTTCCTGATATAGAAAGAAAAAATGTTTTGACATCAGGAAAATATGTAGTTTGGTGATAAATAATGACTATGTAGAACACAAACATTTGAGGTGGATAATAAGATATAAGCTCAATGCACTAGATATTTCAGAATAATTCCAACTGAGTTAAATACTTCCATCAGTCTCTGAAGAAGCAAATAATACAGGACTTTGATTTGTCTTCTGACTGAAATGTGATTGTAACACTTTGCTGCAAAGTACTTTGGTTTAAAGTGGAAAACTAATTAATAAAGCATGTCAGAGACAATTTCTGAAGACATTTTATTTGCTTTGACCAGCAGTATTAGAAACTTTGGTTAAAAGAAAATCCTTAATAAGAACAGAGAACTAAATTCAGGATGAAATAATTTTCTACAAAGCACTAATTGCTTTTATGTTAGTTTTCCTCAGTAATTGGCTTGCATGACAAAAATCCCATTAGGTTTATTCTTTTATTATATAATATATTTATTTCATATGAAGCCTGGGCAAGTAAAATGTGGTTCATATTATCTGATGATATAAATTAAAAGCATGAGCTTTCTTGCCACAATTCATGTTATCCTATGTTGTTACATAAAATACCCAATTTCACTGTACTGTAAAAATAGAATTTACTTATGGCCATAAAAATTGCTTGTTTTCCTACAAGAGAACATAAGGTAGGGCGATAGATATTCCTTAGGATTAAGTATATGATTGTATTTAATAATAAATATTTGCAATAACAATAATGCTTATAAAGTAGGTTATTCCCACTTGCCAGTTTCTTCATTGAAAACTCTATATTAGTCTACATTTATTAATTCAACCCCTGAAGAATTTGGATAAGATTAGGATAACAGGCAAGCAGACAATAAAATGAGGATGTCAGACCTTGGCTTCCAGTTGTGAATTGGCAGAAAGGGTAAAGTGACCTTTCTAACAAAGATCTTGACTGTGTTGCTCAGACAAATGAATGAGGAAGAAGGGATTGGGGTCAACATCTGAAGGACTTCCTCAGAGAACTAAACTAAACAAAATAAACTGGATCTTAGCTAGATTTTTAAAAATACTTATGATATTTGCCTTTCAGATTGAAACATAGCAAAAATATTTACATGATTATATCTCTGCTAAAACATATGTTGATATTATTAAGAAAATAACTGTTAAGTTCCAAAAACAAAATAAAAAATAAATAAGTAAAACACATTTGTCAATTTCCTGAAACGTAAGTAGTTTTTTTAGAGTTGAATTTAAGATAATGCTCATTAAAATCACTTAAAGAGTATTTACTCATTTTCTCCATGTTTTTCCTTTCCTTTCCCCTCTCTCCCTCCCTCCCTCCCTTCCTTCCTTCCTTCCTTCTTCCTTCCTTCCTTCCTTCCTTCCTTCCTTCCTTCCTTTGTCCCATCCATTCTTGCTTCCTTCCCGTTTAAGAAAAAGAAGCACGGCTTCTTGAGATTTTGTAACAATTCTTACAAATACTTAGTACCTTCTCAATGAAACAAATATTCATTTCAGTAAGTTGAGCTCATTACCTTTTGCTGGCAGCTAAGAACTGCCACTAGTACAACTGCATCCTTATAGGGGTACTCTGTAGAAGGATAAGCTAGCCACAAGCCTTGGCAAACTACTATATTTATTACAAACATAAATTTTTTATATGGACAGCGGGGATAAAATTGAACAGGTGGAATAGAGATATATGTTAACTGTGTGGCTTGAATTGTTTACTATCTACTGGTACTTTACAGAGGTGAGCCTATGGTATTAACTGAAAATATCAAGATATTTTGGAGCTATGGTTTGAAGAATATGTAGAATTTAGATATGCATTCTTTGAAACTATATTAGTGAAAAGCAAATGACTTGAAGTGATTGGAATAAACATAATGATGACATTAGAAAGACAAAATGTTTCATAAGCCTTGTTCTTATTGTTAGGTGCCATCTAGTTAGGTATGACCCAGAGCGACCCAGACTATGTACAACAGAATGAAACACTCCCTAGTTCTGTGCCAGGCACACGGAACTTTTTAGCCCATTGCTGCAGCCACTGTGTCAATCCATCTGGGTGAGAGTCTTTTTTATTGTTTGTTGTTGTTGATGATCTGTCATTCTCGTAAACATGTCTTTCTCCAGAGATTGGTCTCTCCTGACAACAAGTTCAAATTACATAAGATGTAGATTAGCCATCCTTGCTTTTAAGGAGCACTCTTGCTGCACTTTTCCTTGATAGATCTGTTGGCTCTTTTGGCAGTCTATGATATATTCTTATTCATCTCCAGCATTAGAATTTAAAAGCATCAATTCTTTTCCTGTCTCCCTTATTCAATGTCCAGCTTTCACAACTGTTTGATACAGAGGAAAATACCACGGTACAAATTAGGTGCACCTTTGTCATCAAAGTGACATCTTTACTTTTAAACACTTTAAAGAGGTCTTTTGCAACAGTTTTTCCCAATGTAACACATCTTTTGATTTCTTGACTGGTGAATCAAACAGATGTAAAGAAAAATCTTGAACAATCTCAATCTTTTCTCCACTTATCATGAAATTGCATACTGATACAGTTGTAAGGGTTTTTTTTTCTGTTGATGTTGAAGCATAATCCATACTGAAGGCTGTGTTCTTTGATCATCATCAGTAAATGCTTAAAATCCTCTTGAATTTCAGCAAGCAGAGTTGTGTTATCTGCATGAGGCAGGTTGTTAATGAGTCTTCCTCCAATAATGGTGCCATGTTCTTCATAAAGTCCAGCTTCTCAGACTATTTGCTCAGCACAGAGATTGAAGAAGTACAGTAAAAGGGTACAGCCCTGACACACACCTTTCTCTATTTTAAAACTGGCAGTGTTTCTTTGTTCGGTTTGAATGATTGCCTCTTGGACTACGTCCAGATTCCTCATTTGTACAATTAAGTGCTCTGGTATTCCCATTCTTCACAATATTTTCCATAATTTAATATGATCCATACAGTCAAAAGCCTTTGCATAGTCAAAAAAACAAAGATAGATATGTTTCAGGTATTCTCTGCTTTCATCTAATATCCGCTTGACTTTGACAATGATGTCTCTTTTTGCATGCACTTTCCTGAACCCTGCCTGATTTTCAGGAAGTTCCCTATCTACATACTGCTGCAGTCACTTTTGAATGACCGTTAGCAATATTTTGTTTGCATGTGATATTAATGATATTGTTGGATAATTTCCACATTCAGTTGGATCATTTTTCTTGGGACTAAGCACTAATATATATCTCTTCCAGGCAGATGGACAGGTAGTGGTTTTCCAAATCTCCTGGCATAAACACTTTAGCACTTCCAATACTGCATCTGTTTGTTGAAACGTCTCTATTGGTATTCTATCTATTCCTTTAGCCTTGAGTTTTGCCAATTTTTTCAAAGCATCTTCCATCATGCTAATCACCTGATCTACTTATTATTGCAGTTTAGTATAAAAAGAGAAATACATACAAGTCATAACTATATAACTTCATGAGTGTTCAAGGACAGAACTCAGAAAATTAATAGAATCTATATCAGATGCACAGAAACTTCTCTCATTCCCCCTTCAGTCATTATCCAGAAATATAATTCCTCTCTCAATTTCTATAACATGATTTCATGAACATTATACAAATATAATAAATAAATACATTGTACTTCTTGTCTGTGTTTTTCATAACATATTGATAAGATCAGTGATATTATTTTGTAAAGATTTAGATTTTTCATTTACTTTGCTGTGCACCATTCTATTATGTAACACACCAGTTGATTAAATAATATTACCATTGATGGAAGTAGCTCTGTTGAATGAGATATTTTTGTATATGTTATTTAATTAAATTAAGTATATAGACTATTTTTTAACAGTAGTGGAACGACCTTGGGTTGAAATTTATATCTAAGTTTTCTTATGTTCAGAAAATAAATATTTCCAATTCCACTAGCCAGTCCACTTGGACATATCAAAAAAGGATACATTTCATAAAATAGATCATTGATTAAAAACTAGTAATTATGCCAGGTGCCATGGTACATGCCTCTAATCCCAGCTACTATGGAGGTTAATGCAGTAAGATCCCAAGTTCAAACCCAGAGACAACTTCTGCGACTTAGCAAGTCTCTGTCTCAAATTAAAAAATAAAAGAGGGGCTGGTGGTACAACCCTCATGGCAGAGTACTTGCCTAGAATATGTGAGGCCCTAATTTCAACCCTTCAGTATTACAGAAAAAATAGTAATCATCATGATTTATATTCTAAATCAATTATAATAATACATTGTACATATAATATGTATTTTTATTTTATCATATTTTAATTATATTTTACCACTTATTTTAATAGCATGAAGCTATTAAGTGTGTTGAATGCTATAATCAATATATATTTCTGATCCTCTGGCCACATTGAATTTTATCAAAGTGACATTGTTGGCATAATTACTTTATAATCTATGAAACCTGCTACCTTTCAATTCAGAAGGAAAGGGTGGTTTACTAGTTATTTCTCCAAAATATTTATATCTCATGAAGTTGTTCTCTCCTGTCTCTTATGAAACCTTATGAGAGAAATAATTTTGTTCTCACTTGATGGTACCTAACAACAATGACAACAATATATATTTCAAATATATAATATATAATTGTACATGATTATGTGTATGATATAAATAAATTAGATGCTGAAGCACCTAAGGCAATAAAATGAAAAGGAAAACAAGACACTTGAGAAATTTGAACAATCTGGTAAAAATAAACACATCAAATAGAACACAGCCTAACTTCTAGCTAGATTAATATAAATCTTTACATT
This sequence comes from Pedetes capensis, assembly GCA_007922755.1. Lineage (NCBI taxonomy): Eukaryota > Metazoa > Chordata > Mammalia > Rodentia > Pedetidae > Pedetes > Pedetes capensis. The sequence continues at coordinate 24,387 of VMDO01026952.1, forward strand.
AAAGATTTATTTACTTCAGTTTTTACTATCTAATGGAGGAGCGGGGAATGGGAGAGAGGGTGACCTCAAAGTAAACAGCCCAACTTTAATAGTTCAGGAAATAATTATAATAATAACAATAATAACAATGGTAATAATACAAAATGGCTAGATTATTCATGTCATACTCCTGACAATGTAAAGTGATAGATTACTACAGAAGAAATTTTGGACCTAAATCATAATTTGGATGCAAGGGTACATAAAATATAATCCCACAGAAAGACATGCAATGTAGAAGAGAGGCCTTTGGTGGGGGGGTGGAAGAAGGGGGAGGAGGTGCACAAGAGGGTAAGGGGGAAGTTATCTGTTCCATGTACAATGAAAGGGATATATGGAAATATCACAATGAAATGCATGTCAGAATGAAAATCATTAAATTGTACATTAAAAATTTCAATAAAAATATATATATTATAGGATCTCCTCAAAGGCAAGAAATAACACAGCTTGAAGAGACAAAGCATTAGCACTAGACTCAGATATGATATAGATGTTGGGATTATCTAAAAGGCATTATAAATAATTATGATAAATATAATAAAGGCTTTAGTGGAAAATGTAGACAATATGTAAAGCACTTATATTTAAGTGGAAAAATTAAGACCCTAAGAAAAAATGGAAAGAAAATGTTAGAAATCAGAAACACTGTGAATATTTTCAGTGGGTTGAACAATTGACTCCACACATCAGGACTTTAATACAGATGAACATAATCTTTACAAACTAACCTTCAGAGGGAAAAAATCAAAACATTTAAGATACATGGGATAATATCAAATTATAAAACATATTTACATGTGGAATATCAGAAAAAGAATAACAGTAATTTTATAGTGAAGACACCTGACAAATACTGCTACACCAGATGAAAGTTTTACCATGAACATGGATAAGTCATTTTTATTGTGTGTACCCCTGCTAAGATTTGATGAGCACAGTACCACATCTCTGTTGTACCTGTCCACAAAACCCCATAAACCTAGTCCAATCATGAAAAACAAAAACAAACAAAAAACATTAAATATACTGCAATTTAGAGATTCTATAAAATAAATGCACTTCAAAACCATTAAGGTCAGCAACACAAGGGAAATATGAGAAACTATTATGGTCTAAATCTATCTAAAATGTATTATAGCAAAGGAAGCATAATTACTAAATGAAATATAGTATTCCGGATTGAATCTGAGAACATAAAAAGATCAACATGTAGTATGTTAATATAAGATAATAATGTACAGGGAATTAGATTTAGAATAATTAGGGTCTCTGCATTGTCTTTGCAATTATCTATAAATCTAAAGTTATTCCAAAAATAAAAAAGTTACTAAAGCAAAGCAAAACAAAACAGAAAGCAATTCCAATGGCTTTGCCTGCATTCACTTGTGCAAGTTTGTATTATCATTTTTTGATTTAGAGTTGTATTATATTTCTACTCTAGATCAGATGGAAAGAGATATTCTATTAAAAATTTTTCATAATTATTTACTTTTTTGTTTGTTTTTGTTTTTCATG
>VMDO01026953.1:0-18188 GCA_007922755.1 Pedetes capensis
AAGTATAACTTGATAGAGGAATGAATAAATGATTAAGAAAACTGCCACTCATAAATAACTCATGTACAATTAAGATTTTTATTTGAATTCCTCTTATTAAAAATGACATTTTTTGTCTGTTTACTATTTTTGGCATTGATATCAATCGGTATCTTTCTAACAAATATCAGAATGAAACTCTAAGTATTTACATTAATTCTTTCAGGCATTTCCCATTATATATCATGGGTTACACAGAGATTCACAGACATTGAAAGTTTTAATAAGAATAATTTTAATCTGTTTTGATTTAATTTGTTTATCTTTCCCTTTTTCTCTTTGTCTCTGACTTCAGTCATAATTTTCTGTTTTCCCTCAAATCACAAGCTTTTCAAGCAGACATAAAAGAAAAGCAAAATCAGACAATAAGTAATTTTCTTTTTATGTCCTTGTGAAGTATTAATGTGAAGATGCTCTGAAAATGAAAGACTAGCTGGTTCCTTAAAATCCCATTGTAGAAATCACAACACTGAAATGCTCCACAGAGGGTTGTAAAGACAGATATTCCCTTTATGTGGCACCTAATAAAAGGAATGTACTATGTATATATTGTTTTTAATTCCTCTAATGATTATGATAGGTGATTTTTCATGCTTTAATGATGAAGAACTGAAACTCAGGGTGCTTAAGTAATACCATTTTAGTCACAGATCTAAACAGTAACAAAGCTAAGCTAAAAACCCACACTTGTTTGATTCCTGACACTGCACTGTTAATTCTTTCATTCTGACAAATATTCTGTAATATTCAGCTAATATTACCTTGCAATATTTTTCTTTCAATTACACTCTGAAATGATTCATTAACATATAAAAACTAAGTATGCTTTAATTTTACTTAATGTTTAACTATGGCATACTTATAAGTTCCCCAGCATAGAATGATGTCTTTTCAGTACAGAGGTTGAGAGAGATGCTGGCATCTTTCTATGTTGTCAAAATGCCATGAAATAGTGGAGAGAGTACCCACTGGACAAAAAAAAAAAATTGAAGACCTATTAAGTGCATTCATATCCATTATTTTATTTGATATGTAAGAAAAATATAAGCCTGCAGCCATAGCCCTGTGGCATCCAATCCCGTCAGATCTCGGAAACTAAGCAGAGTCGGGCCTGGTTAGTACCTGGATGGGAGACTGCCTGGGAACACCAGAAGCTGTAGGCTTGGGAGAAGGACATGGCAACCCCCTCCCAAAAATCAATCTGCCATTGAAAACCCTATGCACGGCAGAGAAGCACTGACAATAGTGTTTCCCCTGTTGAACAGAGGGTCGCTATGAGTCGGATACCGACTCGATGGCACCTAACAACAACAACAAAGAAAAATATAAAGTGAATATTACAATTTAATTCTAAGGAAACAGCTTATCAAAGAGAATAAGAGCATCTTTGTGTCACAATATTCCAATATTCCTAATATCTCTACAAGAACAATGTGTAGACTCACGTTTTATTTTTGCTTATGATTCAATTCTAGTGTTGAATGTTAGATGTTTTGATCATAAATTATCAGAATATGACCGTATTAGGGACTCCATCTCTCACTTGTGAAATGCAGTGCTTTGAAAAAGCAAGCATATTTTCATTATGAATGGTTTTCTATGAGCTATAGTAAACAACCCTGCTGCCATACTTCTGTGTCCTCCAATCCAGTCAGACCATGGAAGTTAAGTAGGGTTGGGCCTGGTTAGTACTTGGATGGGAGACTGCTTGGGAACACCACATACTGTAGGCTTGGGAGAAGGACCCGGCAAATGACTCCCAAAAGTCAATCCATCATTGACAACCCTATGAATAGCAGAGAAGCACTGACAATAGTGTTTTGCCTGTTGAACATAGGGTTACTATGAGTCGAACACCAATTTGACAGCACCTAACAACACCATAGTGAATAAAGAACTTCTGAGCAACAGAAAAAATTAGCTTTCAATAGTAAAGTATAAATATAACTGATGATTTTCCTTCTTCTTCCCTGTTGATATGTAAAGTGACATTATAGCAAAATACAGAATATCTATTCAAGATTCTTATCCAGTTGCCTGTATTTGATTAATGTACTTGAATCATGCCAGATATTTTCTGCCTTTTAGACAGCTCTGCCAGATCTATCTAAATGTAATCATTTATCTATTTGTAGCGAAGTTTAGATGACTTGTAAAAACTTTACTGTTTATATAAGCCAAAGAATTTTTGCATTTGTTATGCAAAACCATTAAATAATTGCATCATTTCTAGTATACTCCAAATCAAGTCATACTGAAAACCTTTACCATATGCCTGTTTTCACAGGGCAAGTTTTTCAGTTAGCTTTTGTTTTGTTTTGTTTTACTTTTTAAACATCTGTGTTTGTTTATTGGAAGTATAAATATTTAAAGAGAAGGGAAGAAACCTCAAACTATAAGTGAAATCAGCTTTCTCAGCCCCCTGTTGCTTGAAATAAACTTCATGGAACTTTTTAGTGTGAACATGTAAGAACACTGAGCTGAAGTCAACAAAAGAATGAGTAATCTTTTGAGTGTGTTGTTTATTTCAAAAGTTAATAAAGAAGTGGTTTTATTCTGAAAGAAATTGTATTCCAGTTTTATTGGGTAACTAATGTTCTAAAATGTGGGCTGTTAGCTTGAAGCTCTGTCCCAGTGTTGTAAATCAGGATCTCCAGGAACAAGTTTAATAGATTCTAAAAATAAATAAATAACATAAAAATTATTAGAAAACAACATCTCTGAAGAAGTTTTTGGTTAATTTGTTATAAGCTAGGATTTGCACCAAATTATTTGGTATCAAATCATCAGTTGTTTTTTCCTTTACAGTTGTACTGCTTTTCTTTCCTGATGATTATTATTTACCCATGTTAATTGGTTAAATCATAGCACAATATCAATGGGGACTTTGATAAGACTTGCTTTATAGGTCTTTTGGCTAATTCATTATGACTTTGTCTTAGCAAATAACTGTATTCTAACTAGATGGGGGTGGAAATGATGGCAAAACTAAGACTTCCTCTGTGACTGGTCCATGTGTGAGTTGTATACGTGTGTATTTTAATGCGTCACACAAAGGACAGCTAGAAAGCCTGAATTTGGAGATATGGCTTTTGGATATTTGTTTTATTTATCTTGCTCAGTTAAAATCAGAAGTGTCACAGGCCAAAATAGTCAAAGCTAAGATTTAGAGTTTCTTATCATATCAACATGTTGATAGGCATCATAGGTATTTCAAATCTGTGAATCAAAATCAACTATAATCAACACAGGGGATGGAACAAAACCACATTTTCTCCAAGCAAGAGAGACCAAAATAGAGCATCTTTGCCTTTTTTTAAAGAGAGGGCTTTACTTTACTACAGTGCCTTAAATGTAATTAACATATTATAAAGCTGCATTTGGTACTTATGTACATATACTTTAAGGAGATAACTCAGCCTCAATATTTTACTCTTGATAAGAACAAGACCTAAAATTTTCAATATTTGGGCAAAGTTATGAAAGGTGTTACTGCCTAAGCTGTCTATATTTTGCATATGGTTTTTATTTGCTTGTTCTTTTTACTATCAAAAGAGTGGTTGGGATGTTAAAAGATATATGGAAGAAACAATAAATCCTCTGTGATGTTAATAGATAAATGGGAGAAAACAGCTCCAAATTAATGTTTGAATCTGAGATTGGTTAAAGCTTACATGCGCTTATTTCCACACACAAAATAATAATTTAAAACATTCTTCAGTATGCCAATGTGGTTAGAATCAGAAGAGAAACTTGAATTCCAAATCTATCTTTCCTTAGCTAAGTGATGTGGAGTAAGTTACTTCTGCTCTCTATCCTCAGTTTCCTCTTCTGTAAATGAAGTGTTTGTAAGAATTCATCTCTAAGTTTCTTTCCAGATTGCACAATTTTTGATACACGTTCTATGTGTGTATTTGGTAGAATCACACTTGCTGGGATATTCTGCCAAAGTAAGTTAGTTCATGTGAAGAAGTTATCTGCCAGAAACCAGTATCAACAGCAGCTAAATCCTTCCACTTATACATATAATTAAAGTTGTACCAATAAGTTCCCTAAGGCCCATGGCCAGAATGTTCAGTCACTAACTTGCCAAACTAAGATCGACTGGATATTTGTAAGGTTAGCTCCATGATATCTATCCTAAGAAAAGTTCAAAAATCTTGTTTTCCAAAAAGAATTTTGATTATACACTGTACTATATCAATGACACCCAATTCAAATTTAACTAAATATATATTCATGGAAGCTGAATTATTTTTGTTACGTTATAAATGAGGGAGAAGATATTATTGAAAGGGACCTGACCCTCTGTATCCCTTGGGTAGATTATTGCACAAACTCAAGAAAATAAGATGCAGCACCTTTAGAGATCATTTTCTTTAGTAGTGGGGTTCATGCTTTTAATAAGATAGCCACAGCAAGAAAAAAATTATATATGTCAAAATATTTTACATTACTCAAATTTCCAGGTTAGACTAGAAAACTAAACACTTGTATTAAAATCCAAATTCTGATATAAAGCAGCTATTTAAATATTGTCAAGTCATCCAGTGTCCCTGTGCTCTAGAAATTATGTCTATTAGATGGGCATGTGACACTGATATATTTGAGTAAAATATTTGGTGAAGATTAAATACCATTATTAATACTCTTAAGGAAAATTTAAAGTAATGCATGACAGCACATCAATGCTCTCAATAAATAACTTCTTAAACTTCCTTCCTTTAGGGAATTAAAGTGTTTTGTCTTCTAATAGTTCCATTACTCTTTAAGGTAAAAATTGAATACAAACTGGGATTCTATGTCTTATAAAACAGTAACGAGAAAAACGGCAGTATAGTTACTAGCATATACTTGGATGGGCCCAGGAAGGGCTGATTATCACACATACACACACAACACACACACACACACACACACACACACACTCACACACACACAGAGAGAGAGAGAGAGAAAGAGAGAGAGAGAGAGAGAGAGAGAGCTAAAACTCCTGTGAACCATTTTTACAATTGTTAATTGTAGAAACTTAAATCCATGCTGACTTCTACATTATTAAGATAAATGTAGCCAGCTTGGCAATTTCTTATTAAATCCAGGCCTTTTATTTACATAAATGAAAGGGGGAGTCTTTTCTCTTTGCAATGATTTTGCTCCGCCATGGAACATTTATTCTTCTTCGTCTATAGTCCTAACTGCCACCTAAACTCTTTGCTAATGCTTTTATTCAGCTACAGGCTCAGATTTGTTTAATTCTATTTCCAAGTCATTAAAAATAGGTCCCTTTCCTGAAGGTTTTCAGACAAAGAGAAACTCAGGTCTCTTTAATTAAATCCAGTGGCCTGAAACACCAAATAGAAGATGTAAACTCAGGGAATTCCAACAGGAAGGGCCTGCTAGATCAAAGGAAATCTTCATCTGGTACCAAATTCAGAATGTGAGGTAGGACAATCCCTGGAAAAACAAAAATGTGATGTGCTACACCCAGCCCTGCTAAATTTGGCAGCACAATTTATTAGACACAAGACCTAGCTCATATTGTGCTTCACCTCTATAAGTCCAAGTGTCTTCACCTATAATAATGAAATGGAAATGCCCAACTACTGGATTGTTCTTAGAATTAAACATAATATATAGGGTGAGGGAAAAAAGCTAAATTTTGGCCAGTGTCTATCAAATGCCCACAGTCTTCTTGGTCTTAAATATGTATCTCAATCAATTTTCACATAAGTCCTTGAGATACATATTACTATGCCCATTTTGCAGATATAAAGTACAATATAAGAAAGTTGAAAAGTAATCATCACATAACTAATGTTACACAGCTAATCAATGAAACTGAAGAGTATGATTTAAATAATATGTGCTATATTCCAAAATGCATGCTTGCCTTGCCACATTAACCCATAATTTCTTGTGAAGGACTTCCAATAAATAATAATTTTATTCATTTAGAAATTACTAGAATAGGCTAGAGAAAACCCTTCAAAAGTCCCAAATTGTTACCAAGCATGAGTACCTCAGAGAAATACCACCTAGAACAAGTGTATATATTACGAGACATTATACCGTAGTGAAAGAAAAACATTACTTTGAGGCTAAAACATCTGATTTCACACCCTGGCTTAACATTAGTTAGGTGTATCTCTTAGTGGAAGAACAAATGTATTTAAGGAAAGAAATAGTAAGGAAAAAAAAAATGAGTTCATCAGATAGTCACTCGATTTGGAGAATTTCTGAAAAGGAGATAGCCAACCTCATTAGCTCCACAGAGTAATAAGACCAGAAAATACCAATTCTCCAATATTAAGCATAAAACTGTTGGGAATAAGACAAGAAAAGGAGCCTGGCAAAATCAGAGGGATCATAATGAATGCAAGGGCAAAATAAACATATCTCTGAAAGAGTTACTTCAGGATATTGTCTGCTAAGATGAAAAACTGAATCTAAGGAAGAATAAGTAATATAAATAAAAATATTTTAGGCTAGCCAACCTATAAAACTTATAACTAAGTTTGAAGCATAATGAAAACACATGACATCACGTGTACATCAATATTCATTCAAGAGATGGAAACAAAAAATATTTCATATCACCCACTAGTGGGAGAAAAAGTTGTCTGCTCTCAAGATTTACAGAGCCCTTGCAACTTGTCCCTCTCTTGCTCTTGCCTATGTTGAAGCTGCTTCGTGAATATCAAGTATTCAAATTCATGAGACCTTTTGGCAAGTGAACCTTTAAAGTAATAAACAAGTAGTTCCACAATTACATTGTTTTCTTGAGTTACAAATTTATGTATTACGTGTGTGTATGCAGACTATGTTGAAACCAGGTACAATCATAAATCCATCAACAATATTGGCCCCAAACAACTCACAAGCCCATAATTGCCAGACACCATTTATTTGTAGTCAGTACATTCTATGGATTTACCCAAGGGTCAATATCTGGCCTCAATCCTTACAGAATCATTATGGTCAGTCTTGATTTGCTATGATTTACCAAACAAAATGCATAAGATCTTAGAAATTATATGTCTCAATCAAAATAACATTGATATCTAGTGAATAAAACTCAGCAAATTTTGAAAGGCAGATGACAGATGACATTATTTTATTAGATATGATAGCATCGAAAAAGAGCAGTGTTTGCAGAGTTAGAAATTTTATCTTTAACTATCTTACCCATGTATTTATCAAAAATAAATGTTAAATTTTACCATATAGCTTAAGGAATGTATATAATTAAATAGATTATATCAAAAGGGCACCACAACCCTCCTGAAATTTAAAAATAAATTAATTAGTTCATTAAATAAAATAGACAAAACAAAACCTAAAAGCTTTCGAAAAGGGAATCTAAGTATGTCTAAGGAAAAGTAATTTACGGAAAATGGAAAGGACAGAGATTAGTGATGTAAAGCAGAACAGGAGACTGACTCTCAAAAGCCTGGTGATGGGAAGAGAAACTTGATTACATCAACCTGTGAAAGAAATCCCACTCTTCCTACAGGTGACATCAGAAAGTATTTCCTTTGATTGATATGTAAGTTAGCAAGCAAGGAGAAAGGACTACATTATTTGTTAGGAGGAGCAAGATCTGAGCTACTTCTTTCATGAAAATGTGATGAGTAGGCAGAGCTGACCCAAGATTTGTGAGTGGCTACAAAACAGAGATGCATATTATAGGCTAATTAGAGCATTCAGGAAGAAATCAGCTTGTCTCACAGGAACTATGAAGACTCACATTAGGAAAGTGAAACCAGCAAATGCAAAGGAACCTGTGGAAATATAGTGAGATTGAACATAAAAGCAAGGCCATTCAATGGAAATCATTTACCAAGAATGCAAGGAAAAGGCCCTGATTACTGGTTAGATAAAAGGGTTACATAAGCCCAAATAGTTGTTAGTGTCTATATGCAATCTAACCACTTAATGCTTAATATCAGTATAATATTTTATTTCCTACTAATTAAACCCCTTAATATAATTTATTATAAGAGTACTTGTCTAATATTTAAGCTGTTGCTAGAAAGTGCAGGCAAAGAGGAAATATGCCTCCTGGCAAAAGTCCATGAGTCTAACTATCCAAGGAAATTCATGCCACCAACGCAACTAATCAAGGTGTTTTCAGTGTAGGTGAAAACGAAACTCTTAAGTGGCTTTTGTCCAACTTTCATTCAAAAGCTACTGCATCACAAGATTGTGTTTGAGATGGTTTGCCCTGAGCATATGCTTTATTTAAGGTTAGGGCAAGCATGCACACAAAAGTGGTCAGCAGGAGGGAAAAAAAGCACTAATTTCCGTAAAATCCTGGTCCATAATTGTGTTTAAGGCTTATGGTTCATCTAAAGCCTCTTCTATTGAGAGACTCACTCCACTCAGTCCCAACAGGTGGACTTTTCTATTTATAAGATTCCAGTGCAAATAATAATGGCCTCTTGTGCATGAGTATGGCTCAATTCACCATACTCATTCAATGAACTTTCTATACCCCATGAGCCCCTCAGTGTAGCAGACCAGAAAGCCCCCTGGGTGCACTGGTGGCTTTTAAATCTTTCCCTATAGGACAGACAGGGCTAGGATTTAGCTCAGTTGGTAGAGCACTGCTCTGCAGTCTCTGAGGTCCCGAGAAGGATATGCCAATCCACTCCCAAGGCTATCCCAAAACAATCAGCCATTGAAAATCCTATGGACACAACTCAGTGGCATCTAACAACAACATAGGACAGATGAACTTAGGAAGGAGATTTATTTCCCCATCTTTCAAATAACACAAGGTCATCAAAATAACATGAACCTACTGAAGATGGAATAGGTGAGTTTAGCACTGACAGCACTGAGAAAATTGTTTCTTGTTACCCAGTTTCTCTGCTACAAGACTCCTTCCTTTGTAGACTTCCTTTGTAGACTCCTTCCTTTGTATCCTCCAGGATAGTGCTTTCTATAGCTATTACTAAAGAAATGATAAGTGTTTGTTGGTTATTTATCACATGCCAGCGGCTCCAAAATATATCATCTTATTTAATCATTAGAAGAAACTTTGCAATATATTATATCCCTTTTTGCAAGTAAAGAAACTAATGCTGTGAGATATAAAAAAAAAAAAACTTGTTAAAAAGCTTTTAAGGAGCAGGCAGTAGCCTTGAATTCCCATATTCTGACTCAACATCACAAACAGAGGTGCTGAGCCAGAGGCAGGGGTCAGGGGTGGCACACACCTATAATCCTAGTACTCAAGAGACTGAGGCCAGGAGGATTGCAAATTTGAGATCAGGCTGGGCTACATAGTGAGTTCCAGGCTAGCCTGGACTACATAGTTAGACCTTGCTTCAAAAGAACCAAAATAAACAAAGAAATAATAATACTGGTAGTTCTGTCATCAGACATACTTGGACATGAATATCCATTCTGCCCCCTCTCAAAGCTTTGTTTCCTCAATAATAAAAAAGGCAAACTTGTTGTTGTTGTTAGGTGCCAGCAAGTCAAGTTAGGTGCCGTAAGACCCTCATAGGGTTTTAAATGGCTGTTTGGGGGATTATTTCAGGAGTGGGATGCCATATCCTTCTCCTGTTTTTGTGGTGCTAGGGAGCAAACTCAAAGCCTCAAAGTGTGCAGCATGGCACTCTACCAACGGAGCTAAACTCTAGCTGTAGGTCAGACACAGCCCTGGGTTGGACATAGTCCTGGATCAGACACATAGAGACCCTATGTACAACAGAACAAAACACTACCTGACACTGTGCTATGTTGAAGCCTATTGTCATAGTCACTATGTCAGCCCATCTAGTTGTTGTTGTTGTTGTTAGGTGCCATCAATTCAGGTCTAATCCATAGCACCCTTCATAGGGTTTCCCATGGCTGATTGTTTCAAGGATTGTTTCAGGAGTAGAGGGCCACCTCCTTTCCTGTTTTTCCGGTTCCGAGGATCAAATCCGGATCCTCAGAGAGCAGAGAGTACAGAGCAGCACTCTACCATTTGAACTAAACCCCAGGCCCCCATCTAGTTGATGGTCTTTCTTTTTTGTTGTTATTGTTTGACTTGCCACTCTCCCAAACATGATGTCCTTTCCCAGGGATTGGTCCCACCTGACAACATGTCCAAATACGTAAGGTGCTGTCTAGCCATCCTAGCTTCCAAGGAACACTGTTTTTCTTTGGGAACAGATTTGCAAATTCTTTTGGCAGTTCATGGTATATTCAATACTCATCTACAGCACCATGATTCAAAAGCATCAACTCTTCTCCTGTCCAGCTTTATTCAATGTCCAGCTTTCACAACAGTATGATGTGACTGAAAATACCATGACCTGAGTCAGGTGCACTTTTACCTTCCATGTGACATCATTACTTTTTAACATTTTAAAGAGGTCTTTGCAACAGCTTTCCCCAGTGCAATGTGTCATTTGATTTTTTGACTGCCACTTCCACTGTAGAATCAAGAGAAGCAAAAATTTGGACAACCTCAATCTTTTCTCCATTTATCATGAAGTTGCTTTTTGACCCAATTGCAAGGATTTATGTTTTGTTGAGCCTGCAGCCGTAGCCCTGTGGTATCTGATCTCATCAGATCTCGGAAGCTAAGCAGGGTTGGGCCTCGTTAGTACTTGGATGGAAGATTGCCTGGGAACACCAGGTGCTGTAGGCTTGGAAGACAGACCAGGCAACCCACTCCCAAAAATCAATCCACCATTGAAAACCCTACGAAGACAATAGTGTTTCCCCTGTTGTATGTAGGATCGCTATGAGTCAGATACCGACTTGATGGCACCTAAGAACAACAACAATAACAACAATGTTTTGTTGATATTGAGGAGCAATTCCTACTGAAGGCTGTGTTCATTGATCTTCATCAGTATATGTTTGAAATCTTCTTCACTTTCAGCAAACAGAGTTGTGTCATCAGCATAATGCAGATTGTTAATGAATCTTCCTTCAATGCTGATGTCACATTCTTCTTCATAAAGTCCATATGAGTAGTAACTAACTTGAGTGTCTATATTACAGGATTGACAGAAAGATCACACTACATATTTTATGTGAAAGTATATAAAATATACAAAGTATTTCCATAAATGTTTACTACTATCTTTATTAATTGAAAACATCTTATTTTCTTCTCTTCCCTTTGATAGAGTAAAATCCTCTTTATGCCAAGAAGACTGATACATAGGATTTCTTTTTAAGGAGTAATGAAATCATGGATAAGTATCCATAAAAAAATATGAGATGTGTATGTGTCATAGTTACAGGAAGTATGGGTAAAGCCTGATGGAGGGTAAGTGAATAGTAAGACTTATCCTGTTTGACAAGGAGGGTTGTCTAAAGGGGACTGTTAAAGGCACTTTGGCACTTGCTGAATATTTGAGAAAAATTTCCCCCATTACTTTATTGATGCTGCTCTCTGACTTCTTTAAATTATCTGCAATGGGAAATCTATTGTCATTCTTATTTTCATTTCTTTCTGCCTAATGTATCTTTTTCTTTCTGGCTTCTTTTAAGGTTTTTTTTTTTTTTCAATCACTTTTTAAAGCAATTGGATTACAGTGTGTGCTGTTGTAATTTTCTTCGTTTCTTGTTATTTTTTTGAACTTTTGAATCTGAAGGTTTCCTATTTTTATTAACTTTAGAAAATTTGTGACTTATCTTCTCTACATTTTTTTCTATTTTTTGTCTTATCGTGTTTTGGAAGCTATAGTTATATTAGACCACTTGATAAGCACTATGCACTAATAATTTTGATTGACTTTGTTGTTGCTTAGTTTATGTTATTTTATATGGTTTTTATTGCTATGCCTTCAAGTTTAGTAACATTTTTCCTCTGCAAACTTTAATTCTTAATGACAGTATATATTTTTAAACTTTACAGGTAGTTTCCCTGTCTAGAGCTTAATTTGGAGATTTATGTCTACCTTCACCCAATTTAACAATTCATTCATTCATTTCTCTCTCTCTCTCTCTCTCTCTCTCTCTCTTCTTTCTCTTTCCTTTTTTTTTTTTTTTTTGTACTAGGGATTGAACCCAGGGCCTCAAATTCTCATGCTTTCTAAGTGCTGTACCACTGAGCTGCCCCCTCCCCCCAGCCCATTTTTTTTCACTTTTTGAGACAGGGTCTTGCTAAATTACACATTACCCCTGGTCTTGAACTTGGGATCCTCCTGCCTCCACCTCCCAAACCACCGGGATTAGAGGCATGTGCCATTATGCCCGGCTCATTTAACACTTCCAAACTTTTCTTTTTTGACCATGTGGAATACAGTTAACCATAACTGCTTTAGTATACTTTTCTGCTAATTATGTTATCGATATTATTTCTAGAATTATTTAAAAGGGAGAACCCTCCTCCAAAAAACTGGAAACAAAAATGAAAATAATGATCACCTATTTCTTTGATGTGAGAGCAATAGTTCACTCAGAATTTGTTCCTCTGCGACAAATGGTCAAGCAAAGTTTTTACTATCTGGGAGATTTAAGAGGGTTGCATCACAATTTGCAGAAGCAAAAACCTGTGCTGTGGCAAGCAAGTGACTGGTTCTTCCACTTGGACAAAGCACCTGCCCACACAGTGCTGAGTGTTCAGCAGTTTTTGACCAGCAATGGGATGCCCTGTGTGCCTCACTCACCCTACTCACCCATGCAACTGTTTTTGTTTGTTTATTTCCCCGGACAAAAAAAGTCCTCAAAGTGAAATATTTTACTGATTTGGATGAGGTGAAACAAAAAATGGCAGAAGATGTAAAAATATCAAGATCAGCAAGTTCAAACCCTGTTTTGAGCAATGGAAAACAATATTTCTATAGGTGTATTGCATCACATGGAGAATACTTTGAAGGTGATTGAAGTTGAACAAGAAAAGTAAGTCCACTAATTTTTATAAATAAGTTCTGTTTTGGGGGTCCCCCTTGTATATTGATTGTTTACTTCTTTATGTCTCATATTTTTCTATTTCTATTTCTGCCTATGTCTGATAACTTCTAATTAGATGTCAGACATCATGACTTGTTTTGAGTTCTGGATAATACGTTACCTTTGTTCTTGGATGACAATTATGTTATTTACATATATTTGGATCTTTTTAATGTTTGCTTTTATGTTTTGTGAGGCTGATTTTGAACAGTATTTTGTCTAGGACTAATTTCCCTCCACTGCAAATCAACACTCTTTGGAGTACTCTGTGTAATATCTAATAAATTATCAAGTTTTCTACTCTGGTTTGTGGCAACATAAATAATTATGGTCTTATGAGAACTGAAAGGATTGTTCTTTGTGCTCCTCTTAGGTGACTCCCTGTTCCTGGGCTGAAAGTAGTTTTCATATGCAAATGCACTGATCAATAGTCAGTTGGAAACTGAAGGGGACCCTATGCAAATCTCTAGAACCCCCTGTCTGTTCTTCTCTTTTCTGCCTCCCACTCTTCCCAGTAACCTTGCTGTTGTTAGGTGCCCTCCAGTCAGTATCTGACTCATAGCAACCCTCATAGGGTTTTCAATGGCTGACTGTTTTTTCCGGATTGCCTTGGGAGTGGATTGTCAGGTCCTTCTCCCATTTTTGTGGTGCTGGGAATTGAACTCGAGACCTCAGAGACTGCAGAGCAGCGCTCTACCAACTGAGCTAAATCCCAGGTTTAGCTCAGTTTTAGCTCAGTTGGTAGAGCGCAGTGCTGCAGTCTCTGAGGTCCTGAGTTCAATTCCCAGCACCGCAAAAATGGGAGAAGGACCTGGCAATCCACTCCCAAGGCAATCCCAATACAGTCGCCATTGAAAACCCTATGAGGGTCACTATGAGTCGGGTACCGACTCCACAGCACCTAACAACAACAACAACTCTTCCCAGTGAACTCAGGTTATCTCAGACTCACTGGATTCTACCATCTTCTCAACACAGGAAACCTGTGATGCTGCATTTGGATGAATGCCACATGTGTTGCATTCTGGAAACTCTCCCTGTACCTACGGGAGGCTAGGGTAATAAGGCTCATCTCTAGTGTTTCACCTTTCTCAGAAATCTCCATCCCATGCTTTAGGAAATACAATGTCAAGAACATTGTTTCCCATAGCTTGCCTTATTTGTTAGTTTTATCCTTTGAGATTTACCATTTGAGAGGGCAAATCTAGCTTCTACTACTCCCTTATTAATAGAACTAGGAAGCTCCTGAATATATTAATTTGTATTAATTTTAACATACCTTTTTTGCTGAGCACAGTGCCACATGCCTGTAATCCCAGTGACTCAGAAGCCTGAGGCAGGGGAATTGCAACTTCGAGTCTAGAACTAACCTGTTAAATTAACAAGATCTCGTTTTAAAATAAAAAAAATAAAAATGGACAGGAGGCACATCCCAGTGGTAAAGTACTTGCAAAGTATATGCAAGTCCCTGGGTTCAACTCCCTGCCCTTAAAAAACTCCCTTTTTGATATCCAAATGAATATGCCAAGTAAGCATTTGGATATTTGGCACTTGAGTCTCAGGGAGTCATTTATTACATCATGACAACAATGAACATGAATAAGGAAGAGACTTATAAAAACTGAGTCTTGGGCCACTCCAGAGTTTAGAAGTCAGAGAGATAAAAAGGAACTTATAAGAGAAAGTGAAAAAAGATTGAGAAACTACCAGGAAAACTAGGTAGGTGAGGGATGTCTTCTGAGTCAAATGAAGAAAGTATTTTTTAAGGAAGAAAGAAATGTCAAATGATCAAAATATTTCAACTATGAAAGAGGCCAAAAAAATTGCTATTGGTTTTAGCAACATGGAGGCCATTGATGATATTAATAAAGGCATTTATGTAGGTTAATGGGGACAGAGCTTCTCATGTAAAGAAGAAAGGCAAGGAGAAATAGCTAAGAGGGAAGATGAGATCAAGAGAATTATATTTTTTTATGATGGGATAAATAACTGCATATTTTGTACTAGTGGGAATATCTTGCAAAAACAAAAAATGCTGCTGCTAGAAAGGTGGAGAAGGGGTGAGTTCTGAAACAACATCCTTCAGTAAGTCAGAAAGCTTGAGCTCTAATAGAGTTAGAGAGGTGGCATTAGCTAGGAGCTATCTGTAGTGCCAGCAGAGCATATTGACTGCTGCAGTAAGTGGGACAAGTAAATGAGCAAGTATTTTTCTGGAAATTTCTTTGTTTGAATTTTCCTAATGAAGTATGCATCAAGTTTGATTGGCAATAGTGGAATACATGTTGGAGAGCTTAAAGGGGGATTAGTATGCAGTGTCTGACCAGAGAATTGGGACATAGAAGAACAAAAGGACTGACAGATTACTGGGACAGTCCATCTCCTACTTCAGTTTAGTTATCATGAATTATGAATGAGATCAGTCACATGATCATCTTTTTCCACCCCCAGTTAGCTGTACAGCTATACCCTGGGAATATTTGGGGGTATTTTATGTAACCAGGGATGAATGAAATGACCCCCGTGTGTCTATCAGCTTGTGCTGTAGGGACTTTCATGTGGCTGTGATGCTAAAAGCTATGCCACCAGTATCTCAGATACCCACAGGGCCACTCAAGGTGAATAGGTTTCAGCTGAGCTTCCAGACTATAACACAGGTTAGGGAGAAGGACCTGACAGTTCAGTCCCAACACAACTAGCCATTGCAAACCCAATGAAAAGCAGAGAAACACTGTAAATATAGTGCCCGAAAATGAGCTCCCCAGGCCAAAAGGCATTCAAGAAATGACTGGGGAAGAGTTACCTCCTCAAAGTAAAGTGGACCTTAATGACAAGAAAGGGCTGGGATTTAGCTCAGTTGGTAGAGCACTGCTCTGCAGTCTCTGAGGTCCCGAGTTCGATTCTCAGCACCACAAAAACAGGAGAAGGACGTGGCAACCCACTCCTGAGGGGAATCCCACTCCTGAAAACAATCAGCCATTGAAAACCCTATAAGGGTAGCTATGAGTCAGGCATGACTCGATGGCACCCAACAACAACAACAACAACAACAACAATCCTTGGGGCTGGGATTTAGCTCAGTTGGTAGAGCACTGCTCTGTAATCTCTGAGGTCCTGAGTTTGATTCCCAGCACCGCAAAAACGTGGGAGAAGGGCCTGACAATCCACTCCCAAGGTAATCCCAAAACAGTCAGCCATTAAAAACCTTAAAAGGGTCTCTATGAGTCAGACACAATTCGATGGCACCTAACAACAACAATGACAAGAATAGGGTAAGCCCCTGGTACCTCCATTTGCTGATGTGGCACAAATCAAAATGAGAAGAAATATAGTGGCTGTAACAATGGACTCAAACATAAAAAGATCATGTGCCTGGCACAGTGTGGAGTAGTGTTTCATTCTGTTCTACATAAGGTTGCTATGAGTGCAACCTGACTCGACAGCACCTAGTAACAAGAAGAAGAATGAAATAAGGAACTAGTAAGCAAGTTGAAGGAGGAAGAAAGGAATGCTTATAAATATTGACCATGGAGTTTTGGCTGGATAAAGAGGTTATGAGGGATATGAGAAAAACAAAATATAGTGAGTAATATAATGCAATAACAAACATTTATGACATAGGCATTCATCTATGTGCTTCATGTATATTGAATTTCATTTAGTAACAGGGTGCCTTGGCACATGCCTATAATCTCAGAGCCGGGGGAGCCTGAGGCAGGAGGAGCTCAGAGGTAGCCTGCACAATTTAGCAAGACCATATCTCAAAATAAAAAATAAAAACTGCTTGGGTGAAGCTCAGTGGTACAGCACTTGCCTAGCATGAGCAAAGCCCTGCTGTGTTCAACCACCAGTACTGAAAAATATTTTTTTTTTTTTGCTTAGTAGAAGTATCAATGGATAGAAGAAAAAAACCTAATAAAGGGATTGTTGGAATAGGCTTATTAAAGAAAATGAGTTGAAAAGACAGCAGATGGCAGCAGGAGAACCTATCTGTTTGATCCCTTGGCAAGTGAGTCATTTCCAACCTTCTGCATTAGAATCATCAGTAGGGCTTGTTACAATTTAGATTCCTACACCTTTCTGCCAGAGTTGTTGATTTAATAAGTCTAATAAATATCTAAATATTGTTTGATGGTGTTAGCCCAAGGATCACATATAGAAGCATTGTTCTATACTACCAGAACCCTATACTTCAATTTGCTGCCATTTGAGAAATTAAGAGAACAATTAATTCACATAGGAGTGTAGAAGTTGAAAACAATTCAAAATGTTAGTTTTAGGATAAACATATTTATACACATATGTGTGTGTGTGTATGTATTCCACTGGAGATTCTTGTGTAACTATTCCAGCTAAAAATAATTAATATCAAAATTATAGTCATACTCATCTGATATAAGCTAGGGATCATCAGGACCAGGCAGGCTGGAAACATGTTGGAGCAAATATATACAAAAAAAATTTAATTCTTTAAAACATAGCCTGTGAAAGATCAGCTATCTATAAATTAAATGACATTTCTTGGTTGTTGTTGTTGTTATTGTTGTTGTTAGGTGCAGTTAAGTAGGGACCAACTCATAGCAACCCTATATACAACAGACAAAGCACTCCCTGACACTGTGCCATGACTGGCACTATTGTTGGCATTTCTCTGTTATTCATAAGGTTTACCATGGCTCATTGTTGTTTGGGAGTGGGTTGCCAGGTCTTTCTCCAGGTCTACAGTATCCGGTTTTCCCAGGCAGTCTCCCATCCAAGTACTAGCAAGGCCTGACCCTGATTAGCTTCCAAGATCTGACCTGTCAGACGTCACAGTGGTATGGCTACAGGCATTTCTTGATTAGTATAATTAAAATTTGACTTCTACCCACAAAATCAAAAAGACTCTAATCATTCTTTGTCTAATATTGAAGTCAACCTAGAATTCAGTTAAGCTAGAAAAATACAAAATGAGGGCATCTGATACCCCAAGGAGAAAAGCAAAGGAAGATAAAGGTGTTATATATATATTTTTTCCTACCAAATCATAAAACTAATTTTTGTTATAGATGGCATCTTATAGTTTCTCATAATCCTATCAATAGATATCACATATTCATATGTAGTAATGACTTTTAAATTTTTTTCTCATTTATTTAGCCCAGTTTTCTCTTCATTGTTGATGAGAAATTATAACATGTTGGAAAAATGTCTTCATTTATTTATATCTATTAAGAACTAAAGCCTGCAGCGGTAGCCCTGTGGCT
>VMDO01026954.1:0-25942 GCA_007922755.1 Pedetes capensis
TTACCCAAACCCTAGGCAAAACCCTAACCCTAACCCTAAGCCGAACCCTATCCTGAAGCATAACCCTAACCTTCACTCTAGGCGAAACCATACACTAAAACTAACCCAAACCCTAACTGTACTACTTACACTAGGAGAAACCCTAACCATAATCCTAACCGTAACCCTAGCTGAATGCCTTAACATAAACCTAACCCAAGCAGAAACCCTAGCACTAACCCTCTCCCTTAACTTAGGTGAAATCCTAACCCTAAACCTAAGCATACCCCTAGCCTAAAACATAGCCCTAACCCTAACACTAACCCTAACACTTACCCTAACCCTAACCCTAACCCTAACCCTAGGTGAAAAACTAACCCTAACCCTAACCCTAACAGTAGGCAAAACCCTACACCTAACCCTAACCCTAGCTGTAATGCTGAACCAAATCTAACCCTAGCCAAACCCCTAACACTAAACCTAACCCTAATCCTAGGAAAAACCCTAATCCTAAACGTACCGAAACCATAACCCTAACACTAACCCTAAACCTAGCTCAAATCCTAACCCTAACTCTAGTAGAAACCGTCACACTAACCCTAGGCAAAACCCTAACCCTACCCCTAACACAAACATTATGGGAAATCGTAAACCTAACCCTAACCCTAACCCTAACCTTAGGCTAAAACCTAAACCTAAACCTACCCTAACCCTTCCCAAAAACCTAAACCTAACACAAAAACTAACCCTAGGTGAAAACCTAACACTAACCCTAACCCTAAACATAGGCAAAACCCTAACCCTAATTCTAACCCTAACCCTAGGCAAAACCCTAAAATGAACCCAAACTGTAAACCTAGGAGAAAACATAACCCTAACCCTAACCCTAAACCTAACCCTGGGTGAAAGCCTAACTGTAACTCTCACTCTTGCCCTAGGCAAATCTGCAACCCTAACCCTAAACCAAAACCTAGTTGAAACCCTAAACCCTACCCTAACCCTAAACCTAGCTGAAACCCTAACCCTAAACCTTACCCTAACACTAGGCAAATCCCTAAACTTAACCCTAACCCTAAACCTAAACCTAAGCATAACCGTATCCTTCACTCTAGGCGAAACCATACACTAACCCTAACCCTAACCCTAACTGTACCACTTACTGTAGGAGAAATCCTAAACATATTCCTAACCGTATCCCTAGCTGAATGCCTTAACTTATCCCTAACCCAAGCAGAAACCCTAGCACTAATACTCTCCCTTAACTTAGGTGAAATCCTAACCCTAAACCTAAGCCTACCCTTAGCCAAAAACATAGCCGTAACCCTAAAACTAACCCTAACACTTACCCTAACCCTAACTCTAACCCTTAACCTAACCCTAGGTGAAAAACTCACCCTAACCCTAACCATAACATTAGGCAAAACCCTAAACCTAACCCTAACACTAGCTGTAATGCTGAACCAAATCTAGCCCTGGCCAAAACCCTAACACTAAACCTTACCCTAATCCTAGGAAAAACCCTAACCCTAAACGTAGGCGAAAACCTAACCCTAACACTAACCCTAAACCTAGCTCAAATCCTAACCCTAACCCTAGGAGAAACACTAACCCTAACCCTAGGCAAAACCCTAACCCTACCCCTAACACTAACCCTATGCGAAACCCTAACAAAATCCCGAACCCTAACGCTAACCTTAGGCTAAAACCTAACCCTAAACCTACCCTAACCCTAGCATAAATCCTAACCCTAACCCAAAAACTAACCCTAGATGAAAACCTAACCCTAACTCTCACCCTAAACCTAGGCAAAACCCTAACGCTAATTCTAACACTAACCCTAGCAAAACCCTAAAATTAACCCAAGCTGTAAACCTAGGAGAAAACATAACCCTAACCCTAACCCTAACCCTAACCATGGGTGCAAACCTAACCCTAACTCTCACTCTTGCCCTAGCAAACCTGTAACCCTAAACCTAACCCAAACCTAGCTTAAACCCTAAACCCTACCGTAACCCTAACCCTAGCTGAAAGCCTAATACTAAACCTTACCGTAACCCTAGGCAAAACCCTAACCCTAAACCTAACCCTAACTCTAAGCATAACCGTCACCTTCATTCTAGGCGAAACCATACACTAAACCTAACCCTAACCCTAACTGTACCACTTACACTAGGAGAAACACTAACCATGATCCTAACCGTAACCCTAGCTGAATGCCTTAACATAACCCTAACCCAAGCAGAAACCCTCACACTAACCCTCTCCCTTAACTTAGGTGAAATCCTCACCCTAAACCTAAGCCTACCCCTAGCCAAAAACATAGCCCTAACCCTAACACTAACCCTAACACTTACCCTAACCCTAACCCTAACCCTACCCTAGGTGAAAAACTAACCATTACCCTAACCCTAACAGTAGGCAAAACCCTAAACCTAACCCTAACCCTAGCTGTAATGCTGAACCAAGTCTAACCCTAGCCAAAACCCTAACACTAAACCTAAACCTAGGCAAAACCCTAACCCTACCCCTAACCCTAACCCTAACCCTAACACTTACCCTAACCCTAAACCTAACCCTAGGTGAAAAACTAACCCTAACCCTAACCCTAACATTAGGCACAACCCTAAACCTAAACCTATCCCTAGATGTAATGCTGGACCAAATCTAGCCCTAGCCA
Organism: Pedetes capensis; assembly: GCA_007922755.1. Taxonomy (NCBI): domain Eukaryota; kingdom Metazoa; phylum Chordata; class Mammalia; order Rodentia; family Pedetidae; genus Pedetes; species Pedetes capensis. Next base: position 2,657 of record VMDO01026954.1, read on the forward strand.
AAACCCTAACACTAAACCTAACCCTAATCGTAGGTAAAACCCTAATCCTAAACATAGGCGAATCCATAACCCTAACACTAACCCTAAACCTAGCTCAAATCCTAACCCTAACCCTAGGAGAAACCCTCAACCTGACCCTAGGCAAAACCCTAACCCTACCCCTAACACTAACCCTATGGGAAACCCTAACCCTAAACCTAAACCTAACCCTAACCTTAGGCTAAAACCTAAACCTCAACCTACCCTAACCCTACCCAAATTCTAAACCTAACCCGAAACCTAACCTTAGGTGAAAACCTAACCTTTACACTAACCCTAAACCTAGGTAAAACCCTAACACCAATTTTAACCCTAACCCTAGGCATAACCCTAAAATTAACCCACACTGTGAACCTAGGAGAAAACATAACCCTAACCCTAATCCTAACCCTGGGTGAAACCCTAACCTTAACTCTCACTCTTGCCCTAGGCAAATCTATAACCCTACCCCTTTCCCAAAACCTAGTTGTAACACTAAACCCTACGCTAACCCTAACCCTAGCTGAAAACCTAACCCTAAACCTTACCCTAACCCTAGGCAAAACCCTAACACTAACCGTAAACCTAACCCTAAGCATAACCCTAACCTTCACTCTAGGCAAAACCATACACTATACCTAAACCTAACCCTAACTGTACCACTTACACTAGGAGAAACCCTAACCATAATCCTAACCGTAACTCTAGCTGAAATAAGATCCCTAAACCTAACCCTAAACCTACATGAAACATTAAACCTAACCCTAACCCTAACCCTAGCTGAAACCCTACACCTAAACCTAACCCTCTGAAACCCTAACTGTAAACCTGGCCCTAATCCTAGGTGAATCCCTAACCCTAACCTAACCCTAAACATTGGTGAACCCCTAACCCTAACCCTAACTTTAGGCATAACCCTTAACATAACTTTAACCCTAACTCTAGGTGAAATCTGAACGCTAACACTAACCCTAGGTGAAAACCTAACCATAACCCTAATCCTAACCCTAGGTGAAACCATAACCCTAAACCTATCCCTAACCCTACCTGAAACCCTAACACTAACCCCAACCCTAACCCTCATCTTAACCCTAGGCAAAACCATAACCCTAACCTAAACCTAACCCTAACCTGAACCCTAACATTAACCCTAGGTGAAAACCTAACCCTAACCCTAACCCTAAACCGAGGTGAAGGCATAACCATAAACCTAACCCTAACCCTACCTGAAACCCTACATATAACCCTAACCCTTACACTAGCTGAAACCCTACACCTAAACCTAACCCTCCGAAAACCTAACTGTAACCCTGACCCTTATCCTAGGTGAATCCTTAACCCTAACATAAACCTAAACATAGGTGAAAACCTATCCCTAACCTTAACCATAGGCATAACCCTTAACCAAACTTTACCCTAAATCTAGGTGAAACCTGAAGGCAAACACTAACCCTAGGTGAAAACCTAACCATAACCCTAATCCTAACCCTAGGTGAAACCATAACCCTAAACCTAATCCTAACCTTACCTGAAACACTAAACCTAACCCTAACCCTAACCCTAGCTGAAACCCTACACCTAAACCTAACCCTCCGAAACCCTAACTGTAACCCTGACCCTAATCCTAGGTGAATCCCTAACCCTAACCTAACCCTAAACATAGGTGAAACCCTAACAATAACCCTAACTTTAGGCATAACCCTTAACCTATATTTAACCCTAACTCTAGGTGAAACCTGAACCCTAACACTAACCCTAGGTGAAAACCTAACCATAACCCTAATCCTACCCCTAGGTGAAACCATAACCCCAAACCTAACCCTAACCCTACCTGAAACCCTAACCCTAGCCCCAACCATAACCCTCAACTTACCCTAGGCGAAACCATAATCCTAACCCTAACCCTGACCCTAACCCTAAACTGAACGCTAAAACTAACACTAGGTGAAAACCTAACCATAACCCTAATCCTAACCCTAGGTGAAACCCTAACCCTAAACCTAACACTAACCCTACCTGAAACCCTAAACCTAACCCTAACCCTAACCCTAGCTGAAACCCTACACCTAAACTAACCCTCCGAAAAGCTAACTGTAACCCTGACCCTAATCCTTGGTGAATCCCTAATCCTAACCCAATCCTAAACATAGGTGTAACCCTAACCCTAACCCTAACCTTAGGCATAACCCGTAACCTAACTTTAACCCTAACTCTAGGTGAAAGCTGAACCCTAACACTAACCCTAGCTGAAAACCTAACCATAACCCTAATCCTAACCCGAGGTGAAACCATAACCCTAAACCTAACCCTAACCCTACCTAAAACCCTAACCCTAACCCTAACCCTAATACTAACCCTCACGTTAACCCTAGGCGAAACAATAACCATAAACCTAACCCTAACCCTAACCCTAACCCTACTTGTAACTCTCACCCTAATCCTAGGTGAATCCCTAACCCTAACCTAAACCTAAACATAGGTGAAACCCTTACCCTAACCCTAACCTTAGGCATAAGACTTAACCTAACTTTAAACCTAATTCTAAGTGAAAACTGAACCCTAACACTAACCCTAGGAAACAACCTAACCATAACCCTAATCCTAAACCTAGGTGAAAACATAACCCTAAACCTAACCCTAACCGTACCTGAAACCCTAAACCTAACCCTAACCCTAACCCTCACCTTAACCCTACGAGAAACCATAAACCTAAACCTAATCCTAACCCTAACCCTAACCTGAATCCTAACACTAACCCTAGGTGAAAACCTACCAATAACCCTAATCCTAACCCTAGCTGAAACCATACCCGTAAACCTAAACCTGCGAAAAACTAACTGTAACACTGAACCTAATCCTAGGTATATCCCTAACCCTAACCTAACCCTAAACATAGATGAAACCCTCACTATAACCCTAAACTTAGGCTTAACGCTTAACCGAACTATAACCCTAACTCTAGGTGAAATCTGAACCCTAACATTAACCCTAGGTGAAAACCTAACCATAACCCTAATCCTAACCCTAGGTGAAACCATAACCCTAAACATAACCGTACCCTACCTGAAACCCTAAACCTAACCCTAACCCTAACCATAGCTGAAACCCTACACCTAAACCTAACCCTCCGAAACCCTAAATGTAACCCTCACCCAAATCCTACGTGAATCCCTAACCCTAACCTAACCCTATACATAGGTGAAACCCTAACCCTAACCCTAACCTTAGGCATAACCCTTAACCTAACTTTAACCCTAACTCTAGGTGAAACCTGAACCCTAACACTAACCCTAGGTGAAAACCTAACCATAAACCTAATCCTAACCCTAGGTGAAACCATAACAATAAATCTAACCCTAATCGTACCTGAATCCCTAACCCTAACCCTAATTCTAACCCTCAACTTAAACCTAGGCGAAACCATAACCCTAAACCTAACCCTAAACCTAACCCTAACCTGAACCCTAACACTAACCCTAGGTGAAAACCTAACCATAACCCTAATCCTAACCCGAGTTGAAACCTTAGCCATATACCTAACCCTAACCCTACCTGAAACCCTACACCTAACCCTAACACTAACCCTAGCTGCAACCCTACACCTAAACCTAACCCTCCGAAAATCTAACTTTAACCCTGACCCTTATCCTAGGTGAATCCTTAACCCTAACCTAAACCTAAACATAGGTGAAAATCTATCCCTAACCCTAACCATAGGCATAACCCTTAACCAACTTTACCTTAATTCTAGGTGAAACCTGAAGCCAAACACTAACCATAGGTGAAAACCTAACCATAACCCTAATCCTCACCCTAGGTGAAACCATAACCCTAACCCTAACCCAAACTCTACCTGAAACACTAACCCTAACCCTAACCCTAATCCTCACCTTAACCCTAGGCAAAACCCTAACCCTAACCCTAACCCTAAACCTAACCTGAACCCTAACACTAACCCTAGGTGAAAACCTAACCCTAACCCTAACCCAAAACCTAAATCTAGGTGAAACCTGAACCCTAACACTAACCATAGGTGAAAATCTAACCGTAACCCTAATCCTAACACTAGGTGAGACCATAAACCTAAACCTAACCCTAACTTTACCTGAAACCCTAACCCTTAACCTTAACCTAACCCTAAACCTCACCTTCACCCTAGACGAAACCATAACCCTAAACCTAACCCTAAACCTAACCTTATCCCTAACACTAAACCTAGGTGAAAACCTAACCATAACCCTAATCCTAACCCTAGGTGAAACCATAACCCTAAACATAATCAACCCTAACTGATACCCTATCCCTAACCCTAACACTAAACCTAACCCTCACCTTAACCCTAGGCGAAAACATAACCCTAACCCTAAACCTAAACCTAACCTGAACCCTAACACTAACCCTAGGTGAAAACCTAACCATAACCATAATCCTAACCCTGCTGAAACCATAACCCTAAACCTAACCCTAACCCTACCTGAAACCCTATATCTAACCCTAACCCTAACCCTAGCTGAAAACCTTCACCTAAACCTAACCCTCCGAAACCCTCTCTGTAACCCTGACCCTAATCCTAGGTGAATCCATAACCCTAACCTACCCTTAAACATAGGTGAAACACTAACCCTAACATTAACCTTAGGCATAACCCTTAACCTAACTTTAACCCTAACTCTAGGTGAAACCTGAAGCCTAACACAAACCCTAGGTGAAAACCTAACCATAACCCTAATCCTAAACCTAGGTGAAACCATAACCCTAAACCTAACCCTAAACCTACCTGAAACCCTAACCCTAAACCTAAACCTAATCCTTACCCTCAACTTAACCCTAGGCGAAACCATAACCCTAACGCTAACCCTAACACTAACCCTAACCTGAACCCTAACTCTTACCCTAGGTGAAAACCTAACCATAACCCTATTCCTAACCCTAGGTGAAACCATAACGCTAGACCTAAACCTAACCATACCTTAAACCCTAAACCTAACCCTAAACCTAACCCTAGCTGAAACCTTCACCTAAACCTAACCCTCAGAATCTCTAACTGTAACCCTGACCCTAATCCTAGGTGAATCCCTAACCCTAACCTAACCTAAACATAGGTTCAAACCTAACCCTAACCCTAACCTTAGGCATAACCCTTAACCTAACTTTAACCCTAACTCTAGGTGAAACCTGAACCCTAACACTAACCCTAGGTGAAAACCTAACCGTAACCCTAATCCTAACCCTAGGTGAAATCATAACACTAAACCTAACCCTAAACCTAACTGAATCCCTAAACTTAACCCTAACCATAACCCTTGCAAAAACACTACATATAAACCTAACCCTCCGAAAACCTAACTGTAACCATGACCCTAATGCAAGGTGAATCCCTAACCCTAACCTAACCTTAAACATAGGTGAAACACTAACCCTAAGCCTAACCTTAGGCATAACCCTTAACCTAACTTTAACACTAACTCCAGGTGAAACCTGAACCCTAACACTAACCCTAGGTGAAAACCTAACAATAACCCTAACCCTAACCCTAAGTGTAAACATAACACTAACCCTAATCCTAACCCTACCTGAAACCCTAACCATCACCCTAACCCTAACTCTAACCCTCACCTTGAACCTAGGTGAAACCATAACCCTAACCCTTACCCTAACCTGAACCCTAACACTATCCCTAGGTGAAAACCTAACCATAACCCTAATCCTATCCCTAGGTGAAACCATAACCCTAAACCTAACCCTAACCTTACCTGAAACCCTAAACATAACCCTAAACCTAACCCTAGCTGAAACCCTACACCTAAACCTAACCCTCTGAAACCCTAACTGTAACCCTGACCCTAATCCTAGGTGAATCCCTAACACTAACCTAACCCTAAACATAGGTGGAACCCTAACACTAACCCTAAACTTAGGCATAACACTTAACCTAACTTTAACCCTAAGTCTGTGTGAAACCTGAACCCTAACACTAACCCTAGGTGAAAACCTAACCATAACCCTAATTCTAACCCTAGGTGAAACCATAACCCTAACCCTAACCCTAACCCTAACCCTAACCTGAACCCTAACACTAACCCTAGGTGAAAACCTAAACATAACCCTAATCCTAACCCTAGGTGAAACCCTAACCCTAACCCTAACACTAACCCTAAACCTAACCTGAACCCTAACACTAACCCTAGGTGAAAACCGAACCATAACCCTAATCCTAACCCTAGGTGAAACCATAACCCTAAACCTAACACTAAACCTACCGGAAAACCTAAACCTAACCCTAACCCTAAACCTTGCTGAAACCCTACACCTAAATCTAACCCTCCAAATCCTAACTGTAACCCTGACCCTAATCCTAGGTGAATCCCTAACCCTAAACTAACCCTAAACATAGGTGAAACCCTAACGCTAACCCTAACCTTAGGCATAACCCTTAAATTATATTTAAACCTAACTCTAGGTGAAACCTGAACCCTAACACTATCCCTAGCTGAAAACCTAACCATAACCCTAATCCTAAACTTAGGTGAAACCATAACCCTAAACCTAACCCTAACCCTACCTGAAACCCTAACCCTAAACCTAACCCTAACCCTCACCTTAACCCTAGGCGAAACCATAACCCTAACCCTAACCCTAAACGTAACCTGAACTCTAACACTACCCTAGGTGAAAACCTAACCATAACCCTAATCCTAACCCTAGGTGAAACCATAACCCTAAACCTAACCCTAACCCTACCTGAAACCCTAAACCTAACCCTATCCCTAACACTAGCTGAAACCCTACACCTAAATCTAACCCTCCAAAACCCTAACTGTAACCCTGACCCTAATCCTAGGTGAATCCCTAACCCTAACCTAACCCTAAACATAGGTGAAAAACTAACGCTAACCCTAACCGGAGGCATAACCCTTAATCTAACTTTAACCCTAACTCTAGGTGAAAACTTAACCCTAACACTATCCCTAGGTGAAAACCTAACCATAACCCTAATCCTAACCCTAAGTGAAAGCATAACCCTAAACCTAACCCTAAACCTAACCGAAACCCTAACCCTAACACTAACCGTAATCCTAACCCTCACCTTAACCCTAGGCTAAACCCTAACTCTAACCCTAAACCTAACCCTAACCCTAACCTGAACCCAACACTAACCCAAGGTGAAATCCTAACCATAACCCTAATCCTAACCCTAGGTGAAACCATAACACGAACCCAACCCTAACCCTATCTGAAGCCCTAAACCTAACCCTAACCCTAACCCTAGCTGAAACCCTACACCTAAACCTAACCCTCCGAAACCCTAACTGTAACCCTGATCCTTATCCAAGGGAATCCCTAACCCTAACCTAACCCTAAACATAGGTGAAAACCTAACCCTAACCCATCCTTAGGCATAACCCTTAACCTAACTATAAGCCTCACTCTAGGTAAAACCTGAACCGGAACACTAACCCTAGGTGAAAACCTAACCGTAACACTAAACCTAACCCTAGGTGAAAACATAACCCTAAACTTAACCCTAACCCTACCTGGAACCCTAACCCTAACCCTAACCCTCACCTTAACCCTAGGCGAAACCATAACCCTAACCCTAACCCTAACCTGAACCCTAACACTAACACTAGGTGAAAACCTAACCATAAACCTAAACCTAACCCTAGTTGAATCCATAACCCTAAACCTAACCCTAACCCTACCTGAAACCCTAAAACTATCCCTAACCCTAAACCACACCTTAACTCTAGGTGAAACCCTAACCCTAACCCTAACCCTAACCTGAAACCTAACACTAACCCTAGGTGAAAACCTAAGCATAAACCTAATCCTAACACTAGGTGAAACCATAACCCTAATACTACTCCTAACCCTACCTGAAACCCTAACCCTAAACCTAACCCTAACCCTCATCTTAACCCTAGGCGAAACCCTAACCCTGACACAAACCCTAACCCTAACCTGAACCCTAACACTAACCCTAGGTGAAACCCTAACCATAAACCTAATCCTATCCCTGGGTGAAACCATAACATTAAACCTAACCCTAACCCTAACTGAAACCCTAAACCTAAACCTATCCCTAACCATAGCTGAAACCCTACACCTAAACCTAACCCTCCGAAACCCTAAATGTAACCCTGTCCCTAATCCCAGGGGAATCCCTAACCCTAACCTAAACCTAAACATAGGTGACACCCTAACCCTAACCCTAACCTTAGGCATAAACCTTAACCTAACTCTAACCCTAACTCTAGGTGAACCCTGAAGCCTAACACTAACCCTAGGTGAAAACCTAACCATAACCCTAATCCTAATCCAAGGTGAAACCATACCCCTAAAACTAACCCTAACCCTACCTGAAACCCTAAACCTAACCCTAACCCTAACCCTAGCTGAAACCCTACACCTAAACCTAACCCTACGAAACACTAACTGTAACGCTGACCCTGATCCTAGGTGAATCCCTAACCCTAACCTAACTCTAAACATAGGTGAAACCCTAACCCTAACCCTACCCTTAGACAGAACCCTTAACCTTACTTTAACCCTAACTCTAGGATAAAACCTGCCCCCTAACACTAACCCTAGGTGAAAACCTAACCATAAACCTAATCCTAACCCTAGGTGAAACCGTAAACTTAAACCTAACCCTAAGCATATCTGAAACCCTAACCCTAACCCTAACCCTAAACCTCACCCTCACCTTAACCCTAGGCTAAACCATATCCCTAACCCTAACCCTAACCCTAACCTGAACCCTAACACTAAACCTAGGTGAAAACCTAACCATAACGCTTATCCTAACCCTAGGTGAAACCTTAACCCTAAACCTAACCCTAACCCTACCTGAAACCCTAAACCTAACCCTAACCCTAACCCTAGCTGAAGCCCTACACCTAAACCTAACCCTCCGAAACCCTAACTGTAACCCTGACCCTAATCCTAGGTGAATCCCAACCGTAACCTAAACCTAAACATAGGTTAAACCCTAACCCTACCCTAACCTTAGGCATAACCCTTAACCTAAGTTTAACCCTAACTCTAGGTGAAACCTGAACCCTAACACTAAACCTAGGTGAAAACCTAACAATAACCCTAATCCTAACACTAGGTGAAACCATAACCCTAACCCTACCCAACACTACCTGAAACCCTAACCCTAAACCTTACCTTAAACCTCTCCCTCACCTTAACCCTAGGAGAAACCATAACCCTAACCCTAACCCTAACCATAACCCTATCCTGAACCCTAACACTAACCCTAGGTGAAAACCTAACCATAATCCTAATCCTAACTATAGGTGAAATCATAACACTAAACATAACACTAACCCTACGTGAAACCCTAATCTATCCCTAACACTATCCCTAGCTGAAACCCTACACATAAACCTAACCCTCCGAAACCCTAACTGTAACCCTGACCCTAATCCTAAGTGAATCCCTAACACTAACCTAACCCTTAACATAGGTGAAACCCTAACACTAACCCTAACCTTAGGCATAACACTTAACCTAACTTTAACCCTAACTCTAGGTGAAACCTGAACCCTAACACTAACCCCCGGTGAAAACCTAACCATAACCCTAATCCTAACCCTAGGTGAAACAATAACCTAACCCTAACCCAAACACTAAACCTAACCTGAACTCTAACACTAACCCTAGGTGAAAACATAACCATAACCCTAATCCTAACCCGAGGTGAAACCGTAACCGTAAACCTATCCCTAACCCTACCTGAAACACTAACACTAACCCTAACCCTAATCCTAACCATCACCTTAACCCTAGGCGAAACCATAACCCTATCCCTAACCCTAGCCCTAAACCTAACCTGAACCCTAACACTAACCCTAGGTGAAAACCAAACCTTAACCCTAATCCTAACCATAGGTGAAACCATAACCATACAACTAACCCTAAACCTCCCTGAAACCCTAAACCTAACCCTAACCCTAACCCTAGCTGAAACCCTACACCTAAACCTAACCCTCCGAAACCCTAACTGTAACTCTGACCATAATCCTAGGTGAACGCCTAACCCTAACCTAACCGTAAACATAGGTGAAACCATAACCCTAACCCTAACCTTAGGCATAACCCTTAACCTAACTTTAACCCTAAATCTAGGTGAAAACTCTACCCTAACACTAACCCTAGGTGAAAACCTAAAAATAAACCTAATCCTAACCCTAGGTGAAACCATAACCCTAAACCTATCCCTAACCATAAGTGAAACTCTAACCCTAACCTAACCCTAACCCTAACCCTCACCTTAACCCTAGGCAAAACCCTAATCCTAACCCTAACCCTAACCTGAACCCTAACACTAACCCTAGGTGGAAACCTAACCATAACCCTAATCCTAACCCTAGGTGAAACCATAACCCTAAACATAACCCTAACCCTACCTGAAACCCTAAACCTAACCCTAACCCTAACCCTAGCTGAAACCCTACACCTACACTAAACCTCCGAAACCCTAACTGTAACTCTGACCCTAATCCTAGGTGAATGCCTAAACCTAACCTAACCCTAAACATAGGTGAAACCCTAACCCTAACCCTAAACTTAGGCATAACCCTTAACCTAACTTTAACCCTAACTCTAGGTGAAACATGAACCTTAACACTAACCCTAGTTGAAAACGGAACCATAACCCTAATCCTAACCTTGGCGAAACCATAACCCTAAAATTAACCCTAAACTTAACTGAAACCCTAACCCTAAACCTAAACCTAACCCTAACCCTAACCCTCAACTTAACCCTAGGCGAAAACGTAACCCTAACCCTAACCCTAACCCTACCCTTAACCCTAACAGTACCCTAGGTGAAAACCGAACCGTAACCCTAATCCTAACCATAGGTGAAACCATAACCATACAACTAACCCTAACCCTCCCTGAAACCCTAAACCTAACCCTAACCCTAACCCTAGCTGAAACCCTACACCTACACAGTAACCCTAGGTGAAAACCTAACCATAACCCTAATCCTAACCCTAGGTGAAACCATAACCCTAAAACTAAACCTAACCCTACCTGAAACCCTAACCCTAACCCTAACCCTAAACCTCACCTTAACACTAGGCGAAACCATAAACCTAACCCTAACCCTAAACCTAACCTGAACTCTAACACTAACCCTAGGTGAAATCCAATCCATAACCCTAATCCTAACCCTAGGTGAAATCATAACACTAAACCTAACCCTAACCCTACCTGAAACCCTAAACCTAACCCTAACCCTAACCGTAGCTGAAACCCTACACCTATACCAAACCCTCCGAATCCCTAACTATAACCCTGACCCTAATCCTAGGTGAAACCCTAACCCTAACCTAACCCTAACCATATGTGAAACCCTAACCCTAACTGTAAACTTAGGCATAACCCTTAACCTAACTTTAACCCTACCTCTAGGTGAAACCTGAACCCTAACACAAATCCTAGGTGAAAATCTTACCATAACCTTAATCCTAACCCTAGGTGAAACCATAACCCTAAACATAACCCTAACCCTACATGAAACCCTAACCCTAAACCTAAACCTAACCCTAACGCTCACCTTAACCCTAGGCGAAACCATAACCCTAACCCCAACCCTAACCCTAACCCTAACCTGAAGCCTAACACTTACCCTAGGTGAAAACCTAACCATAACCCTAATCCTAACACTAGGTGAATATATAACCTTAACCTAACCCTAACGCTACCTGAAACCCTAACCCAACCATAACCCTAACTCTAGCTGAAACCCTACACTTAAACCTAACCCTCCGAAACCCTAACTGTAACCCTGACCCTAATCCTAGGTGAATCCCTAACCTTAACCTAACCTTAAACATAGGTGAAAGCCTAACCCTAACCCTAACCTTAGGCATAACACTCAACCTAACTTTTACCCTAAATCTAGGTGAAACCTGAACCCTAACACTAACCCTAGGTGAAAACCGAACCATAACTCTAATCCTAACCCTAGGTAATACAATAACCCTAACCCTAACACTAACCCTAACCCTAACCTTAACTCTAACACTAACCCTAGATGAAAACCTAACCATAACCCTAATCCTAACCCTAGGTGAAATCATAACCCTAAATCTAACCCTAACCCTGCCTGAAACCCTAAACCTAACCCTAACCCTAACCCTAGCTGTAACGCTACACCTAAATCTAACCCTACAAAACCCTAACTGTAACCCTGACCCTAATCCTAGGTGAATCCCTAACACTAACCTAACCCTAAACATAGGTGAAACACTCTCGCTAACCCTAAACTTAGGCATAACCCTTAACCTAACTTTAACGCTAACCTTAGGGGAAAACTGAACCCTAACACTATCCCTAGGTGAAAACCTAACCATAACCCTAATCCTAACCCTAGATGAAAATATAACCCTAAACCTAACCCTAACCCTACCTGAAACCCTAACCCTAACCCTAATCCTAACCCTCACCTTAACCCTAGGCAAAACCATAACCCTAACACTAACCCTAACCCTAACCCTAACCTGAACCCTAACACTAACCCTAGGTGAAAACCTAACCATAACCCTAATCCTAACCCTAGGTGAAACCATAACCCTAAACCGAACCCTAACCCTACCTGAAACCCTAAACCTACCCCTATCCCTAACCCTAGGTGAAGCACTACACCTAAACCTAACCCTCCAAAACCCTAACTGTAAACCTGACCCTAATCCTAGGTGAATCCCTAACCCTAATCTAACGCTAAACATAGGTGAAACCCTAACCCTAACACTAACCTTAGACAGAACCCTTAAACAAACTTTAACCCTAACTCTAGGTGTAACCTGCCCCCTAACACTAACCCTAGGTGAAAACCTAACCATAACCCTAAACCTAACCTTAGGTGAAATCATAATCCTAAACCTAACCCTAACCATACCTGAAACCCTAACCCTGACCCTAACCCTAACCCTAAACCTCACCTTAACCCTAGGCTAAACCATAACCCTAACCCTAACCCTAACCCTAACCTGAGCCCTAACACTAACCCTAGGTGAAAACCTAACCATAACCCCAATCCTAACCCTAGGTGAAACCATATCCCTAACCTAACCCTAACCCTAACTGAAACCCTAAAACTAACCCTAACCCTAACCCTAGCTGAAACCCTACAAGTAAACCTAAACCTCCGAAACCCTTAGTGCAACCCTGACCCTTATCCTAGGTGAATCCACAAACCTAACCTAACTCTAAACATAGGTGAAACCCTAACCCAAACCCTAAACTTTGGCATAACCCTTAACCTAACTTTAAGCCTAACTCTAGGTTAAACCTGAACCGGAACACTAACCCTAGGTGAAAACCTAACCATAACCCTAATCCTAACCCTAGGTGAAACCATAACCCTAAAACTAAACCTAACCCTACCTGAAACCCTAACGCTAACCCTAACCCTAACCCTAACCCTCACCTTAAGCCTAGGCGAAACCATAACCCTAACCGTAACTCTAACCCTAACCCTAGCCTGAACCCTAACACTAATCGTAGGTGAAAACCTAACCATAAACCTAATCCTAACCCTAGTTGAATCCATAACCCTAAACCTAACCCTAAACCTACCTGAAACCCTAAACCTACAATTAACCCTAAACCTACCTGAAACACTACACCGAAATCTAGCCCTGCATATCCTAACTGAAACCCTGACCCTAATTGTGGGTGAATCCCTAAACCTAACCTAACCCTAAACATAGTGAAAACCTAACCCTAAACCTAAGCTTAGGCATAACCCTTAACCTAACTTTAACCCTAACTCTAGGTGAAACATGAACCCTAACACTAACCCTACGTGAAAACCGAACCATAAACCTAATCCTAACCCTAGGTGAAACCATAACCCTAAAATTAACCCTAAACCTACCTGAAACCCTATCCCTAAACCTAACCCTAACCCTAACCGTAACCCTCAACTTAACCCTATGCTAAACCGTAACCCTAAACCTAACCGTAACCGTACCCTGAACCCTAACAGTAACCCTAGGTGAAAATCTAACCCTAACCCTAATCCTAACCCTAGGTGAAACCATAACCCTAAACCGAACCCTAACCCTACCTGAAACCCTAAACCTACCCCTATCCCTAACCCTAGGTGAAGCACTACACCTAAACCTAACCCTCCAAAACCCTAACTGTAAACCTGACCCTAATCCTAGGTGAATCCCTAACCCTAATCTAACCCTAAACATAGGTGAAACCCTAACCCTAACCCTAACCTTAGACAGAACCATTAAACAAACTTTAACCCTAACTCTAGGTGTAACCTGCCCCCTAACACTAACCCTAGGTGAAAACCTAACCATAACCCTAATCCTAACCTTAGGTGAAATCATAACCCTAAACCTAACTCTAACCATACCTGAAACCCTAACCCTGACCCTAACCCTAACCCTAAACCTCACCATAACCCTAGGCTAAACCATAACCCTAAACCTAACCCTAACCTGAGCCCTAACACTAACCCTAGGTGAAAACCTAACCATAACCCTAATCCTAACCCTAGGTGAAACCATATCCCTAACCTAACCCTAACCCTAACTGAAACCCTAAAACTAACCCTAACCCTAACCCTAGCTGAAACCCTACATGTAAACCTAAACCTCCGAAACCCTTAGTGCAACCCTGACCCTTATCCTAGGTGAATCCACAAACCTAACCTAACTCTAAATATAGGTGAAACCCTAACCCAAACCCTAAACTTTGGCATAACCCTTAACGTAACTTTAAGCCTAACTCTAGGTGAAACCTGAACTGGAACACTAACCCTAGGTGAAAACCTAACCATAACCCTAATCCTAAACCTAGGTGAAACCATAACCCTAAAACTAAACCTAACCCTACCTGAAACCCTAACCCTAACCCTAACCCTAACCCTCTCCTTAACCCTAGGCGAAACTATAACTCTAACCCTAACCCTAACCCTAACCTAACTTTAACCCTAACTCTAGGTGAAACCTGAACCCTAACACAAACCCTAGGTGAAAACCTAACCATAAAACGAATCCTAACCATAGGTAATACCATATCCCTAACCCTAACCCTAACCCTAACCCTAACCTGAACTCTAACACTAACCCTAGGTGAAAACCTAACCATAACCCTAATACTAACCCTAGGTGAAACCATAACCCTAAACCTAACCCGAACCCTACCTGAAACCCTAAACCTAACCCTATCCCTAACCCTAGCTGAAACCCTACACCTAAATCTAACCCTCCAAAACCCTAACTGTAACCCTGACACTAATCCTAGGTGAATTCCTAACACTAACCTAACCCCAAACATAGGTGAAACCCTAACCCTAACTCTAACCTTAACATAACCCTTAACCTAACTTTAACCCTAACTCTAGGTGTAACCTGCCCCGTAAACTACCCCTAGGTGAAAACCACACCATAATCCTAATCCTAACCCTAGGTGAAACCATAACCCTAAACCTAACCCTAACCCTACCTGAAACCCTAACCGTAACCCTAACCCTAATCCTAACCATCTCCTTAACCCTAGGCAAAACCATAACCCTAAACCTAACACTAACCCTAACCCTAACCTGAGCCCTAACACTAACCCTAGGTGAAAACCTAACTATAAACCTAATCCTAACCCTAGGTGAAACCATAACCCTAACCTAACCCTACCCTACCTGAAACCCTAAACCTACCCCTAACCCTAACCCTAGCTGAAACACTACACCTAAACCTAACCCTGCAAAACACTAACTGTAAACCTGACCCTAATCCTAGGTGAATCCATAAACGTAATCTAACCCTAAACATAGGTGAAACCCTAACCCTAACCCTAACCTTAGGCATAACCCTAACCCTAACCCTAACCCTAACTCTACGTGTAACATGAACCGGAACATTAAGCCGAGGTGACAAACTAACCATAACACTAATCCTAACCCTAGGTGAAATCATAACCCTAAACCTAACCCTAAACATACCTGAAACCCTAACCCTAACCCTAACTCTAACCCTAACCCTCACCTTAACCCTAGGCTAAATCATAACCCTAAACCTAACCCTAACCCTAACCCTAACCTGAGCCCTAAAACTAACCCTAGGTGAAAACCTAACCATAACCTTAATCCTAAACCTAGGTGAACCCATAACTCTAACCTAACCCTAACCCTACCTGGAACCCTAAACCTAACACTAACCCTAACCCTAGCTGAAACACTACACCTAAACCTAAACCTGCGAAACCCTAAGTGTAACCCTGACCCTTATCCTAGGTGAATCCATAAACCTAACCTAACCCTAAACATAGGTGAGACCCTAACCCTAACCCTAAACTTAGGCATAACCTTTAACCTAACTTTAAGCCTAACTCTAGGTGAAACCGGAACCGGAACACTAACCCTAGGTGAAAACCTAACCATAACCCTAATCCTAACCCTAGGTGAATCCATAACCCTAAAACTAAACCTAACCCTACCTGAAACACTAACGCTAACCCTAACCCTTACATTAACCCTCACCTTAAGCCTAGGCGAAACCATAAACCTAACCGTAACCCTAACCCTAACCCTAGCCTGAACCCTAACAATAATCCTAGGTGAAAACCTAACCATAACCCTTTTCCTAACCCTAGGTGAAACCATAACCCTAAACCTAACCCTAACCCTACATGAAACCCTAAAAGTAACCTTAACCCTAACTCTAGCTGAAACCCTACACCTAAAAATAACCCTCCGAAACCCTAACTGTAACTCTGACCCTCATCCTAGGTGATTCCCTTACCCTAACCTAACCCTAAAAATAGGTGAAAACATAACCCTAACCCTAACCTTAGGCATAAACCTTAACCTAAATTTAACACTAACTCTAGGTGAAACCTGAAACCAAACACTAAACCTAGGTGAAAACCTAACCATAACCCTAATCCTAAACCTAGGTGAAAACATTACCCTAAACCTAACCCTAACCCTAACTGATACACTAATGTAACCCTAACCCTAACCCTCACCTTAACCCTAGGCGAAAACATAACCCTAACACTAACCCTAACCCTAACCTGAACCCTAACACTAACCCTAGGGGAAAACCTAACCATAAACCTAATCCTAACCCTAGTTGAATCCATAACCCTAAACCTAACCCTAACCCTACCTGAAACCCTAAACCTACAACTAACCCTAACCCTAGCTGAAACACTACACCTAAACCTAACCCTCCAAATCCTAACTGAAACCATGACCCTAATGCTAGGTGAATCCCTAAACCTAACCTAACCCTAAACATAGTGAAAACCTAACCATAACCCTAACCTTAGGCATAACACTTAACCTAACTTTAACCCTAACTCTAGGTGAAACATGAACCCTAACACTAACCCTAGGTGAAAACCGAACCATAACCCTAATCCTAACCCTAGGTGAAACCATAACCCTAAAATTAACCCTAAACCTACCTGAAACCCTAACCCTAAACCTAACCCTAAACCTAACCCTAAACCTCAACTTAACCCTAGGCGAAACCGTAACACTAACCCTATCCCTAACCCTACCCTGAACCCTAAGAGTAACCCTAGGTGAAAACCTAACCATAACCCTAATCCTAACCCTAGGTGAAATCATAACCCTAAATCTAACCCTAACCCTACCTGAAACCCTAAAACTAACCATAACCCTAACTCTAGCTGAAACCCTACACCTAAACCTAACCATCCGAAACCCTAACTGTAACCCTGACCCTAATCCTAGGTGAACCCCTAACCCTAACCTAACCCTAAACGTAGGTGAAACCCTAACCCTAATCCTAAACTTAGGTGAAACCATAACCCTAAAATTAACCCTAAACCTACCTGAAACCATAACCCTAAACCTAACCCTAACCCTAACCCTAACCCTCAACTTAACCCAGGGCGAAAGCGTAACCCTAAACCTAACCCTATCCCTACCCTGAACCCTAACAGTAACCCTAGGTGAAAACCTAACCATAACACTAATCCTAACCCTAGGTGAAAACATAAACCTAAACCTAACCCTAACCCTACCTGAAACCCTAAACCTAACCCTAAACCTAACACTAGCTGAAACCATACACCTAAACTTAAACCTCCGAAAACCTAACTGTAACCCTGACCCTAATCCTAGGTGAAACCCTAACACTAACCTAACCCTAAACATAGGTGAAACCCTAACCCTAACACTAACGTTAGGCATAACCCTTAACCTAACTTTAACACTAACTCTAGGTTAAACCTGAACCCTAACACAAACCCTAGGTGAAAACCTTACCATAACCCTAATCCTAACCCTAGGTGAAACCATAACCCTAAACATAACCCTAACTGTACCTGAAACCCTAACCCTAACCCTAACCTTAGGCATAACACTTAACCTAACTTTAAACCTAACTCTAGGTGAAACCTGAACCCTAACACTAAACCTAGGTGAAAACCTAACCATAAACCTAATCCTAATCCTAGGTGAAACCATAACCCTAAACCTAACCCTAAACCTACCTGAAACCCTAACCCTAACCCTAACCCTAAACCTCAACTTAACCCTAGGCGAAACCATAAACCTAACCTTAACCCTAACCCTAACCTGAACCCTAAAACCAACCCTAGGTGAAAACCTTACCATAACCCTAATCCTAACCCTAGGTGAAACCATAATCGTACACCTAACCCTAACCCTACCTGAAACCCTAAACCTCACAATAACCCTTACCCTAGCTGAAACCCTACATCTAAACCTAACCCTCCGAAACCCTAACTGTAACTCTGACCCTAATCCTAGGTGAATGCCAAACCCTAACCTAACCCTAAACATAGGTGATACCCTAACCCTAACCCTAACCTTTGGCATAAACCTTAACCTCACTTTAAACCTAACTCTAGGTGAAACCTGAACCCTAACACTAACCCTCGGTTAAATCCTAACCATAACCCTAATCCTAAACCTAGGTGAAACCATTACCCTAAACCTAACCCTAACACTTCCTGAAACCCTAACCCTAACCCTAAACCTAACCCTAACCCTCACCTTAACCCTAGGCGAAACCATAACCTTAACCCTAACCCTAACCCTAACCTGAACCCTAACACTAACCCTAGGTGAAAACCTAACCATAACCCTAATCATAACCCTAGGTTAAACCATAACCCTAAACCTAACTCTAACCCTACCTGAAACCCTAAACTTAATCCTAACCCTAACCCTAGCTGAAACCCTACACCTAAACCTAACACTCCGAAACCCTAACTGTAACCCTGACCCTGATCCTAGGTGAAACCCTAAACCTTACCTAACCCTAAACATAGGTGAGACCCTAACCCTAACCCTAACCTTAGGCATAACCCTTAACCTAACTTTAACCCTAACTCTAGGTGAAATGTGAACCCTAACACTAACCCTAGGTGAAAACATAACCATAACGCTAATCCTAAACCTAGGTGAAACCATAACCCTAAATCTAACCCTAACCCTACCTGAAACCCTAACCCTAACCCTAACCCTAACCCTAACCCTCACCTTAACCCTAGGCGAAACCATAACCCTAATCCTAACCCTAATCCTAACCTGAAACATAATACTAACCCTAGGTGAAAACCTAAACATAACCCTAATACTAACGCTAGGTGAAACCATAACCCTAAACCTAACCCTAACCCTACCTAGACCCTAAAACTAACCCTAACCCTAACCTTAGCTGACACCCTACACCTAAACCTAAACCTCCGAAACACTAACATTAACCCTGAACCTAATCCTAGGGGAATCCCTACCCCTAACCTATCCATAAACATAGGTGAAATCCAAACCCTAACACTAACCTTAGACATAACCATTAACCTAACTTTAAAACTAACTCTAGGTGAAACCTGAACACTAACACTAACCCTTGGTGAAAACCTAACCATAAACCTAACCCTAACCCTAGGTGAAACCATAACCCTAAACTTAACACTAACCCTAACTGAAACCCTAACCCTCATCCTAACCCTAACCCTCACCTTAAACCTAGGCGAAACCCTAACCCTAACCCTAACCCTAACCTGAACCCTAACACTAACCCTAGGTGAAAACCTAAACATAACCCTAATCCTAACCCTAGGTGAAACCATAACCCTAAACATAACTCTACCCCTACCTGAAACCCTAAACCTAACCCTAAACCTAACCCTAGCTGAAACCCTACACCTAAACCTAACCCTCCGAAACCCTAACTGTAACCCTGTCCCTAATCCTAGGTGAATCCCTTACCCTAACCTAATCCTAAACATAGGTGAATCCCTAACCCTAACCATAACCTTAGGCATAACCCTTAACCTAACTTTAACCCTAATTCTAGGTGAAACCTGAACCCTAATACTAACCCTAGGTGAAAACCTAAACATAAACCTAATCCTAACCCTAGGTGAAACCATAACCCTAAACCTAACCCTAACACTATCTGAAAACTTAACCCTAACCCTAAACCTATCCCTCACCTTAACCCTAGGCGAAACCCTAACCCAAACCATAACCCTAACCGTAACCTGAACCCTAACACTAAACCTAGGTGAAAACCTAACCATAACCCTAATCCTAACCCTAGGTGAAACCATAAGCCTAAACCTAAACCTGACCCTACCTGAAACATTAACCCTAACACTAAACCTAACCCTAACCCTCACCTTAACCCTAGGCGAACCCATAAATCTTACCCTAACCCTAACCCAAACCCTAACCTGAACCCTAACACTAAATCTAGGTTAAAACCTAATCATAACACTAATCCTAACCCTAGGTGAATCCATAACCCTAAACCTAACCCTAACCCTACCTGAAACGCTAAACCTAACCATAACCCTAACCCTAGCTGAAACCCACACCTAAACCTAACCCTCCGAATCCCTAATTGTAACCCTGACCCTAATCCTAGGTGAATTCCTCACCCTAACCTAAACCTAAACATAGGCGAAACCCTAACACTAACCCTAACCTTAGGCATAAACCTTAACCTAACTTTAACCATAAATCTAGGTGAAACCTGTACGCTAACACTAACCCTAGGTGAAAACCTAACCATAACTCTAATCCTAAACCTAGGGGAAAACATAACCCTAACCCTAACCCTAACCCTAACCCTAATCTGAACCCTAACACTAACCCTAGGTGAAAACCTAACCATAAACCTAATCCTAACCCTAGGTTAAACCATAAGCCTAAAACTAACCCTAACCCTACCTGAAACCCTAAACCTACCCCTAACCCTAAACCTAGTTGAAACCCTAACCTAAACTTAAACCTCCGAAGTCCTAACTGTAAACCTGACCCTAATCCTAGGTGAATCCCTAACCCTAACCTAACCCTAAACATAGGTGAAACCTTAACCCTAACCATAACCTTAGTCATAACCCTAAAGCAAACTTTAACCCTAACTCTAGGTGAAACCTGAACACTAACACGAACCCTAGGAGAAAACCTAACCTTAACCCTAATCCTAACCCTAGGTGAAACCATAACCCTAAACGTAACCCTAACTCTACCAGAAACCCTAACCCTAACCCTACCCCTAACACTAACCCTCACCTTAACCCTAGGCAAAACCTTAACCCTAACCCTAACCCTAACCCTAACCCTAACCTGAACCCTAACACTAACCCTAGGTGAAAACATAACCATAACCCTAATCCTAACCCTAGGTGAAACCATAACCGTAAACCTAACCCTAATCCTACCTGAAACCCTAATCCTAACGCTAACCCTAACCCTTGCTGAAACCCTACACCTAAACCTAACACTCCGAAACCCTAACTGTAACCCTGACCCTGATCCTAGGTGAATCCCTAACCCTTACCTAACCCTAAACATAGGTGAAACCCTAACCCTAACCCTAACCTTAGGCATAACCCTTAACATAACTTTAACCCTATCTCTAGGTGAAACCTGAACCATAACACTAAACCTAGGTGAAAACATAACCATAACCCTAATCCTAACCCTAGGTGAAACCATAACCCTAAACCTAACCCTAACACTAACTGAAACACTAACCCTACCCCTACCCCTACCCCTAACCCTCACCTTAACCCTAGGCAAAACCATAATCCTAAATCTAATCCTAACCCTAACCTGAACCCTAACACTAACCCTAGGTGAAAACCTAACCATAACCCTAATCCTAAACCTAGGTGATACCATAACCATAAACCTAACACTAACCCTACCTGAAACCCTAAAACTAAACATAACCCTAACCCTAGCTGAAACCCTACACCTGAACCTAACCCTCCGAAACCCTAATTGTAACCCTGACCTAATCCTAGGTGAATCCCTAACCCTAACCTAAACCTAAACATAGGTGAAAACCCTACCCTAACCCTAACCTTAGGCATAAACCTTAAACTAACTTTAACCATAACTCTAGGTGAAACCTGTATCCTAACACTAACTCTAGGTGAAAACCTAACCATAACTCTAATCATAAACCTAGGCGAATCCATAACCCTAACCCTAACCCTAACCCTAACCTGAACCTTAACACTAAGCCTAGGTGAAAACCTAACCATAACCCTAATCCTAACCCTAGGTTAAACCATAACCCTAAAACTAACCCTAACCCTACCAAAAACCCTAAACCTACCCCTAACCCTAAATCTAGCTGAAACCCTACACCTAAACTTAAAACTCCGACACCTAACTGTAACCCTGATCCTAATTCTAGGTGAATCCCTAACCCTAACCTAACCCTAAACTGAGGTGAAATCCTAACCCTAACCATAACCTTAGGCATAACCCTTAACCTAACTTTAACCCTAACTCTAGGTGAAACCTGGACCCTAACACAAAACCTAGGTGAAAACCTAACCATAACCCTAATCCTAACCCTAGGTGAAACCATAACCCTAAACCTAACCCTAAACATACTTGAAACCCTAACCCTAACCCTAACCCTAACCCGCACCTTGACCCTAGGTGAAACCAGAACCCTAACCTTAAACCTATCCCTAACCCTAAGCTGAACCCTAACACTAACCGTAGGTGAAAACCTAATCATAACCCTAATCCTAACCCTAGGTGAAATCATAACCCTAAACCTAAACCTAACCCTACCTGAAAACCTAACCTTAACCCTAACCCTAACCCTAGCTGAAACACTACACCTAAACCTAACCCTCCGAAACCCTATCTGTATCGCTGACCCTAATCCTAGGTGAATCCCTAACCGGAACCTAACCCTAAACATAGGTGAAACCCTAACCCTAACCCTAAACTTAGGCATAACCCTTAAC
>VMDO01026955.1:0-25932 GCA_007922755.1 Pedetes capensis
ACTATAAGATGACGCAGAATGATTGTGCATTTTCCTACCCTAGTCCAAGGATTGGACATATTTCCAAGGAGCTCATCAACTCTGAATCTTAAAATGACACTTATTTTCACCTGTCTAAAGGTTAGTGAAAATTTGCAGGTGGTCTGTTTTGTGCATATGAATCTTCTCTTTTAACATTTAAGGTTTCAGAAATCATGTCTGATATGCAATTGAAGAATTTATTAGCTATCAGAAAGCTTATTGTCATGCTTTTAACCCAATAGATACCATCTATAGAAGACATTGAAATAGTTGATATTATTCCTATTTAATCAGAATTTTGGTGACCAGGAGTTATTTAATTAAACTCTGCTCTAAGAAATAGGGGAATTATAATTTATGATTTTGAATCTAATGGAGATTAGTGTTGAATTTCTTAGTTGGTGCTTTCTAAATATATTTCCTACTTTATCTTCCCTGAAATATGTTACCAACATTGTTGAGCTCTGGACAGCTGGCCAGAGATAAATGCAAGCTATTTTTCCTTGTAAGCCATATGCTCTGGGAATCACTCAACTGATAGATTTATAACCCTTTACTGTGATCAGGAGGAAAGTAGGTGTGTTACTAAAATATCCTACACATAATCCAGACACAACTAGGGAACGAAATAATTTATTGCCACCTCTTTGGTCTTATGAATACAAAATAGACAGAAAGTAGATTGTCCAGGTGATAAAAGACAAACTATATTGGTGCTTTTAAGAGACCACATTTTTCCTAAAATGCCTCTTTTTCAATCCATTTTTTCTTTAAAATATAACCTTCCTAGATAAATTGAATTTGCTTCCCTAACTCCCATATAAAAATATCTCACAGTAAAATGTCTTAATATTGAAAAATTAGAAAGAAATCCTTTTCTTAATAACCTTATTGTGTCTATGATGCAATGTGTATCTGATTTAGTGCAGCAATATGTTCTCTTTAATGACAAGTTTCTTTGGTAATAGTCAAAAATTGGTAGTTTTCCTGTCATACGTCTTAATTTTAATGGACCATATACTCCTGGGGGACATAAACTGTACACATGTAACAGAAAAATGTGTTGAAGAAAGAACTAATTCATGCTTATGTTTGAGCATGGAGAACTAGTCTGGCCTTAAAAATCTAATTCATCAAAACTTTTATTTGAACATTTCTGCTTTTGCATTATTGAGAGAAATTTCCGATAACCTCATTTCCTATATAGTCTGAATGGGCCACAATGGTCAAGTTTCTGTTCTACCTTATCATTACAATGTCTTTAGCTCCATGGAAACAAGCAAATTAGAGAGAAGAGGAAAGGAGGCCCCTGATAATAATGATAACAATACCACCATGAGTTATACTATTACCAGGTGTCTTCTTATTCTCCATCTTTTTATACCTCTGACAATTTTTCCCAGACACTGACTCAGGGAGAACTTCTTGAGTGTCATTATAAACACTTAAGTGTTTTCACTAACAGCAGAACTAGAGTAACACGTAGGCTGGATCACCAGGTCTTCTTTAAACACCTGAGCCATTAGATGATTTTGAGGGAAGATAGCTTTCCTTTGACCCAGAAGACTTCCACAAAGTACATTTAGTCAGACATGTTGGATTAAAGAATAGAAGAAGTCATAATTTTTGTTTCATTTCTAATTTTATTAATTAAGTGCAGTGCCCAAGGAGAGGTAATAGAACAGTTGGCAGAGATCTTGTGAGTTTCAGGCTCAGCTACCCCTCTCAACCAACATCAACTTCAGTCAAATATACAGTATGGCAGAAGTATCAGTTTTCAAACTTAGAGGCTCAGAGATTCCTCCACCCTAAAAATGATAAAACAAGATTGAGCTTTAGCAACTTATCTCAGTTCTTTCAGATAGATGGCTCTTCCTACCTTTAGAGTCTCCAGGAAGAGATAACTTGACTCTTTCTTCTGTAACCTCTTTCAGAGTTGCTCATTGTTAACCATCATGATAATTCTGCTAATATCTAAACATAATGTAGTTTTTGCCCTTTCTCTTGACAGATAGGATAAAATGTGTGTGTGTATGAGAGGTGTGATCAAAACATGGTGAATATTCAAATTAAAAAACCATTACAGTAAAAACCACATTGCTGTTAATTGCCCTTTAAATACTCCCCCTGGCTTTGAACATACTTACCCATTGTTTTCATTACTTACTGAAGCAACTCTGAAAGCGCTTTCATGAGAGTATTTAGTTTCACTGTCATGGCTCCCTCCATGGCCTGAATCAATTCAAAATGTTTACCCCTCATGGTCGTTTTGACTTTGGAGAAGAACCAGAGGATATATGGTGCCAAATCTGGTGAGTAGGTGAATGTGGAAATATCATAATATTTTTATTGGCCAGAAACTGTTGTACCAGAATCAGTGTGTGAGGCAGAGCATTTTCATGGTGGATGATGAAATTGTTTGCCCAATCTTGGGATGTTTTCCACACAACTCACTTCTTAAGTGTTCCAATAAGCCCTTATAATATTCAGAGTTCACCATAGTGTTCCTGGGTACAAACTCAGTTATCACAAGGTCAAAAAGCACAATTAACATCACCTTGATATTGGGCTTTTATTGATGTGCTTTTTGCATGAGAGGAAAATGGGATGATTTCCATTGGGAACTCTGTACCTTGGTCTCAGGATCATAACCACAGTTGAAATTTGTCACACACTGTTAGTAAGACTCAACACATCATTTCCCATATTGGAGATACATGCCTTTCCATTGGATGGTACACAGAAGCAGCGTTCACTGTATTTTTTGATCATATATGTGTGTATGTGTGTGTGTTTATATGTATGTGTAGTTATGGATTTTCCTATCTCAAGGGAACATTCTTGAATCCAAGGAGATGTGAATTGAGAGAATGTTTTTAGAAATAAAAAGTATCTTATTCATACCACATTAACCCTTCTTTTACAAGAAGATCCTTTCCTCCTTCTTCACTGAAGCTGAAGCATTACTTTTTTGGCAAGTAGAATGTTCTACAACATCTTTGTATTTAAATATTAAACATGAATGAGTCATTATATGTTCAAAATTTTGGCAATCAAGACTATATTACATGTATCCAAAAAGACATTTAAAATTTTTCACAGCTTTACTGATTGTTACTCTGCAGAATGACATTAACAACCCATAATAATGAGAGTTAAGACTCTACAGAGAAAAGGTACCTTTCCTTGAAACCACATCACCCAGGAAATATTTGGCAAAATTTTTTATTGGAAATTTTTAATGTACAATTTTAATGGGTCTCATTATGACATGGGTTTCACTCTGACATTTCCATATATGCATTTCATTGTACATTGCTCACATAACTTTCCCCTTACCTTCTCATAACCCTCCTCCCCATCCCCTGCCCCCAAACCAATGGTCTCCTTTCTACTTGCATGTCTTTTGTGAGAATATTTATCTATATATGTGCATCCCAATTTTGATTTAAGTCCAAGTTTTTTTATAGTGATCTACCTTTTTACATTCTCAGCAGCATTTGATCAGTGATGTAGTCCATTTACATTATTGCCAGCCTTTAGTATTATTACTATTTTTATTTTTTTTAATTTTAGCTATTCTTGCAGGCTATTTTTTTATCTTCTTCCTTTTTTTCCCACCATACTCATAAAAGTGTGCTGTTTACGTTGAGCTTGACCTCTCACCCCTTCCTCCCTCCTCAATGACCCTCTTCCCCCTGCCATCTTCTCTAATCATTGCTTCCCTTTGCTAGATCCCTCTCTTCTTTCCACTCCTTAAATTGACACTTCCACACTAAGTTTAATTGAGCTTTTTTGTTAAGTTTCAATTTATGTATAGGATCTTTTCCTTCCTTTGAATTTGATTCAGTTCCTACATACAAGGGAGAACATACAGTATTTCTCTTTTTGGGCTTGTGTTCTTTCACTTAAGATGTTCTCCAATTCCATCCACTTTGATGTAGATGACATTATTTCATTTTTTAAATTGGTGAGTAGTATTCCATTGTGTATATGTACCATAGTTTTTGTATCCATTCTTCTGTTGATAGACACTTTGGTTGATTCCATATCCTTGCTGTTGTGAAAAGTGCTGCATTGAACATGGAGATGTAGGCATCTCTGTGGCATGATGACTCATCTCCCTTTCAATATATTCCCAATAGTGGTATAACTAGGTCACATGGCAGTTCTATTTTTAGTTTTCTGCAGTATTTCCATATTGATTTCCAAAGTGGTTGAAACAATTTATAGCCCAACCAACAGTGTAAGAGGGTTCCCTTTTTTCCACAACCTCACCAGCATTTGTTGTTTGTTTTATTGATCTTGGCCATTCTTACTGGAGTAAAGTACAATCTCAGAGTTTTGATTTGCACTTCCCTAATGGCAAGGGATAGTGAGCATTTTTTCCTGTTTCATGGCCTTACAAACTTCTTCATTTGAGAACTATCTGTTCAGTTCCTTTGCCCACTTATGTTTTGGGTTACTTGTTTTCTTGGGAGTTGTTTTCTTGAATTTTTTGTAAATTCTGGAAGTTAGTCCTCTGTCCAATGTATGGGATGTGAAGATTCAATGGGAACTTCCTTGACTCTGTTGATTATTTCCTTTGTTGTACAGAAGCTTTTTAATTTCATGTAATCCCATTTATCTATTCTTGTTGGGATTTCCCGAGCAATTGGAGTCTTATTAAGGAAATGCTTTCTTATGCCTATATGTTGGAGCATATTGCATATCTTTTCTTCTAGTAATTTTAAAGTTTCTGATTTTATGTTGAGATCTTTTATCGATTTCAAGTTAACTGTCATGTATATTGAGAGATGCAGGTCTGTTTTGTTTTTTCTGCAAGTGGATATCCAAGTTTCCCAGCACAATTTGTTGGAAAGACTATCCTTTCTAAAATTTACCTGCTTTGTTCCTTTGTCAAAAATCAGGTGGCTATAGATTCATTGCTGTATCTCTGGGTCCTCTGATCTGTTCCACTGATCTTCAGGCCTATTTTTGTGCTAGTACCAAACTGGTTTTGTTACTAACAGCCCTGTAGTATAGTTTAAAGTCAGGGGTTGTGATTTCACCTGCACTAATTTTGGAGCTTAAGAATGGTTTGGCTATATACACGGTCTTTTGTGATTTCATATGAACCTTTGGATCATTTTTTTTTCTATTTCTGTAAAGTCTGTCATTCGAATTTTAATGGAGATTGCATTAAATCTATAGATTACTTTTGGTAGTATAGCCATTTTTACAATGTTGAGTCTTCCAATCCATGGGCAGGGGTGGTTCTTCCACCTTTAGTATCCTTCTGCAATTTGTTTCTTTAATATTTTGAAGTTTTCCTTATAGATATCTACAGGATCTTTGGTTAGATTGATTCCAAGGTATTCAAGTTTTTGGTGGGCTATTGTGAAAGAAATTATAGTTTTAATTTCCTTCTCTTCCTGCTCACAGTTGGTGTAATGGAAGGCTACTGATTTTTGCATGCTCTTGTATCCTGCCACTTTGCTAAAGGAGTTAATTAGGTCTAAAAGTTTTCTAGAAGAGATTTTTGGGGTCTTTCAGGTAAGGTATCATGTCATCATCAAATAAGGATAATTTGACCTCTTCTTTGCCTATCTGTATCCCTGTAATTTTTTTCTCTAGTCTAATTGCCCTGGCTAGGACTTCAGTCACAATGTTAAATAAGATAGGAGAGAGTGGACATCCTTGTTTCGTTCCTGGTCTTGGAGGAAATGATTTCAATTTTTCTCCATTTAATATGATGTTGGCTGTAGGTCTGTCATAGATGGCCTTTATGTTACTAAGGTACTTTCCTGTTATGCCTGTGTTCTCCAGGGTTTTTATCATGAAAAGGTGTTGCACTTTATCAAAGGTCTTTTCAGCATCAATTGAGAAAATCATGTGGTTTTTGTTTACAAGTCTCTTGATATGTTGAATTACATTAACTGATTTTCACATGTTGAGCCAGGCTTGCATCTGTAGAAGAAATCCTACTTCGTCATGGTGAACAATCTTCTTAACATGTTGCTGAATTCGGCTTGCCAGAATTTTGTTGAGAATTTTTGCCTCTATGTTCATTAAGGAGATTGGTGTATAGTACTCTACTTTAGATGTACCCTTGCCTGGTTTAGGTATCAAGGTGATGGCAACTTCATAGAATGAGTTTGGGAATGCTTCTTCCTTCCCTACTTTTTGAAATAATTTGAGCAAAACTGGTATTAATTCTTCTTTGAACGTTTGGGTAGAATTCTGCTGTGAATCCATCAGGTCCTGGGTTCTTCTTTGTTGGGAGACGTTTTATTACCTTTTCTATTTCAGCGTATGTAATGAGTTTGTTTATGTCACTATGTCCTCCGTGGTTAATATTGCTAAATTGTGTGTGTTAATAGATTTATCCATTTCTTCTGTATTTTCATATCTTGGGGAATACAATTTCTCAAGGTATTCCCTGATGATTTTCTGTATTTCATTAGAATCAGTGGTTATGATCCTTTTTTCATCTTTAATTTTCATGATTTTGGCCTTTTCTTTTTGATGAGATTTGCCAGGGGAAGGTCTATTTTATTAATCTTTTCAAAGAACCAGCTCTTAGTGTCATTAGTTCTTTGAATTATCTTTTTAGATTCTAATTGAGATATCTCTGCCTTGATTTTGATAATTTCTGTCTGAGTGCTTCTTTTGGTATTGACTTGTTGTTGGCTTTCTGATCTGTTGTTGCCTTAAGCTGTGTCATTACATCATTATTTGGCTTATCTCTGCCTTTATTGATGAAGGCACTCAATGCTATGAACTTCCCTCTTAGAACTGCCTTTCCTGTATCCCATATGTTTTGGTAGGGTGTGTTTTCATCCTTATTTGATTGCAGGAATTTTTTAATTTCTGCCTTAACTTCTTCAATAACCCACTGATCATTCAACAGTGTATTATTTAGTATCCATGAATTTGTAAAATTTCTGGTGTTCTTCCTGCTTTTGAGTTCCAATTTTATTCCATGTGCTCTGATAAGTTACAGGGGATAATTTCTACTTTTTTGTAATTATTGAGGCCATTTGTGTGTACTAAAATGTGATCTATCTTAGAGAAAATTCGATGTGGTGCTGAGAACAATGTGTATTTCTCATCAGATGGATGGAATATTCTGTAGATATCTGTGAGTTCCAACTGTCCTAAGGTGCAAATTAAGCTTGTCATTTCCCTGTTGATTTTTTATTTTGATGACCTATCTCTTGGCAAAAGTGGGGTATTGAAGTCTCCCATAATTATTGTGTCTAGACCAATGTAATCCTTTATTTCCCATAAAGTTTGTTTTATGTAGTTAGGTCCCCCTATATTTGGACAATATATATTTAAAAACATTATTGGTTCTTGGTTAATTATTCCTTTTAGTAATATGTAGTGTCCTTCTTTATCTCTTCTAATTAGTTTTGGATTGAAGGTTAATCTACCTGAAATTAGTATTGCAACTTTCCCTTTTTTTTTTCCCCCTTGCTTGGTATATTGTTTTCCAGCCCTTATTTCTCAACCTATTATAGTCTTTGTGGGTTAGGTTAGTCTCTTGAATGGCACAGATCAAGGGTTTATGTTTTTTCATTCAGTTGGACAATCTATGTCTCTTAATTGGTGAGTTAAGACCATTTACATTAAGAGTAATTATGGAGAAGTGTTTATTATTATGCATCCAGTCACTATTTGTTACTGGTTTGTGATTCAGGTTTATCTTATTTCTTTCTTGATTTCCTCTCATGTTAATTGTTCATTTCTTTGATCTTCTATGTAGGATTGTCTTATCTCTCCCTATAGGTGGTAGTTGATTGAGGAGCCTCTGTAATGCTGGCTTGGTAGCTGCAAATCATTTGAATGTGGCAGTATCATGGAATGCCTTATACTCCTCATCTATTTTAAAAGATAACTTGGCTGGGTAGTGTATTCTTGGTTGGAAGTTGTTCTTTTTCAGAATGTGGATCATATGTGTCCAGGCCCTTTTAGCTTTCAATGTGGATGTGGAGAAGTCCATGGTTATTTTAATAGGTTTTCCTTTGAAATTAAGTTGGCATTTTTCCCTAGCTGCTTTCAAAACTGTTTCTTACTGTCCAACATAAACATTTGTACAATAATGTTTATGTTGGACAAGGGAGATTCTGTTTTGATCTACTCTGAATGGGGTTCTGAATGATTCAGTTGTGTAAGTATCCAGTTCTTACCTTAGATTTGGAAGTTTTCATTCAGAGTATCCTGGAATAAATTTCCTAATCCTCTTGTTTCTTTCTCCTTCAGGGACTCCCTGAATTCTTAAATTTCACTTTCTCATTATTTTCTGAAACCTCTTAGATATGTAGCTGGTATTGCTTCATCATTTTCTCCATCTTAGCTTGTGTGTAGGTAATATCTTATATTCCTTCCTCTGTGTCTGAAATTCTCTATTCAGCCTTGTCCAGTCTTGATGTTGAGGATTCTATTGCAGTGTTTATTTCATTCAGTTTGCCTTGCATCTCAAGGATTGCAACTTGTTTTTTTCTGACCACTTCTAGATGTGAGGTGAGTATAGACTCCAAATGAGATACCTTCTTCTCAAAGATCTCAAGGGTTCTGGTGGTATTAGCTTTGATATCTCTTAGCATATTAACAACCAAAGTTCTGAATTCTGATTCTAACATCTCTAAAAATTGGGATTGTTTGGTATTGTCTGTTGAGAGGCTTTGGTCTGTGGGATCTTTGCATCCAGCATATCATTTCATGTTTCATGCAGTTTTTTTGCTAAGACTTGCCCATTGCTTGGTCTGGAAATTAGGATCCCCCTCCTCCAAGTATAAAGAGCTTCTCCCTCTGATCTTCCTTTGAGTTTGGGTGATGATGAATCTCTAGCATTTTTCTCTCACTTCTCTGCCCCATAGTTTTCAGTCTCAGTTCCCAATGTCTAAGATATGATGCAGACTCTGTATTCAGCACTGTCCCCTATAGTTTCCCTCTGTCCCCTGCATTCCCAGCCCCAAATTGCCCTACAGCCTACAGCATGAGTCTTAGGTTGTCTAGTATGTGGGGCTCTTACTTTGAATCATCAGCCCTACCTGACCTAAGATAAGCCTTGTTCTGGACCAGTTCTCCTAGGTTCAGGGAACCGTCAGCTCATGTTGCTCTTCTCCATGTCCTGGACTCTCCACTCCCGTTTCCCACTCTCCAGTTTGATACTCCAATGGGACTGGGGGCCAGAGTGGCAACAACCTGTTTCTCTACTGGGGGAGGAGGAAGGAGAGGAGATAGGGATAGAAGAAGGAAAAAAAACAGAAGGAAAACAACATCACAACAGAATAGAAAAGAACATCTTTAAGACACACAGAGACAAAAATGACTTAACAAGCCACAAAGAAAAAAACAGAGAAAACGCCAACCACAAAACTACAGAAAATAAGATCAAGACACACAGAGACAAAAACAATGTAACAAATCTAACAAGTGATAAAGAAAAAAAGAAGGAAAGCAACAACATTGACAACAAAAAACATGCACACACTCACAAAAAGAAACACTGAAAAAGAAAAGAGAATGAGAAAGTAGGGTATACTAGAGAGCTCAGGTTTAACCACCTTTCCTACTATGAGCAGCAGTCATCAATCCTCTGAGAGGGCCCCACCTAGCTTCCCTTAGGCGAGAGTCCTTGCCAAGTCTTTCCAAGTCTCTCCTTCCTGCCTACTGCTGTCAGGGGAAACCATACAGGGTCATTCAACTTTGTCCCTACTGGTGCCTCCAACTATAGATCCCTTTTCATTCTTGCATAAATTTTCCTAAGCAGTGAAGACAGCTTTATTTTGAGATTTCTCAGTTCTGCTGCAGGGAAAGGGATTTTCCCTATCCACTATCTCACTGAAAGCTAACAGGTCTGGGGGAGGGTTTTCTGCACAGCAACCACCTGGTGGGGGATGATGGCAGAAAGTCCATGCTGGTCTCTCTGGCCGAACCAGGTTTAAGGGTGCTCTCAGAGATCCACTCTATGGGGTGTTCAGCTTGTACTGCCTCAGCAGAGAGGTGGTGTGATCTGTGCTGTCCTTTCAAGAGTTCTACCTCCCTCAAGCCAGGTGTGGTGGTGCATGCCTCTAATCCCAGCAGCTTGGGAGAAGGAGGCGGGAGGATTGCAAATTCGAGACCAGAAGCAGTCTGCATAACTTCGTGAGACCCTATCTTAAAGAGTGAAAAAAAAGGGGGGGACTGAGTGTGCAGCTCAGTGGTCCAGCACTTACAAAACATGCAAGCGCAAGGCTCTGGGTTCAATCCCCAGTACAAAAAAAAAAAAAAAAAAAAAAAAAAAAAAAAAGGAGTTCTGCCTCCCTCAAAGAGATCCTGCTCTGAAATCTCAGCGAGCACAGCTCCAGCCCAAACAGTGGGAATAGAGGGCTGTATGCGCCAGATCTCAATGCTGTGCCTTCTGCCCATTCGCATATTCCAAGCCCTGCCATGCATGCTCATTCACCAATCCCTCACTGCCGTGGATGGGATGATATCATTCCACCCCTTGTGGATCTGAGGCCTGTGCTCCCATGTGAGAGTCATGGCACAACACTCTCCTGACACACACTGTGCAGCTAGGACCTCTGCAGCAGTGGGGGAATGGCGACTATGTGGTAGGCACCAGCCACAGCTATTGTCTGGGAGTGCTCTGCCCATGTGCAGGCCCCAAGCACCACCACACTCACTCACCAATCCCATGCAGCTTGGGCAGGATGATATTGTTCCAGCTCCAGGGGATCTGAGGCTTGTGCTCTCATGTGGGAGTCATGTATTTGGCAAAAATTTATTAGTGGATAACAACATAATATAATTGTTATGAAAAACCTAGGTTATATAAGTTAAATTTCTCTTACCAAGAATGTATAAACCAATGAATCTAAGTATCAGCTCATACAGTAGGTCTTGTATTATTTAGACTAGAAATAAGGAGTTTTTTATTCTCTATATAGAATCTACCAAGTTATAGAATATGGTTCTTATAGTATGTATTTGATAACATAAATATGTGTATTACAGAGAGAACCTACTAGTAAGTGAACATGTAGTAAGTATCCAATGAAGGAATGCTTCCCAGGTTGACTTATAATTATGAAAATCAGACAGCTTGCAGTTACCAAATTTCTGAAGTATCCTAAAGTGTCTACTTAACTTCTTTGATTCCTTTTTTATCCAAAGGTATAGCTGTTAAAAGTATCAGCATCTTGGATAAAAGAATGTCTTTGAAACACCGTGGATATTATTTCTCTTTGTCACTTTCATCAAGTAAAAGTTTAGTGTCTGGATTTATGCAGCTGATGGTAATTTGGTGCCCAAGATGATGCATTGGGCCTTTTTGGCAACTTGATAATGGGTTCACCTTCTTTAGTTGCTGCTGTGATTTCATATTGCTGGAAATGGAGAAGTTTTTAGATGGTATTCAGTTCAATCATCTGTATTGTCAGATAAGAAACTCAATAGAGACATCATGAAATACTTGCTTAGGATAGCCAACTTGTTAACGATGGAGTTTCAAAGAAAACCCAGATCTCTTGACCCTTTCCTATGTTCACTCTAAATAGAAGGTGGAGGAAACTTGTAGTTCAAAGTCATAGTATCATGATAGCATCAGGCCAAACTCAATGTAATATAACCACAAACACTCAAAGGATGGAGTAAATCCTGGATCACATAACAAATGAGTGCAAAATAATTAGGGAGAACTTCATGGAGAACCCCTGGGATTAGGGCTGGGAGAAGAACAGAATGAGCCCTGGGAAAATATGACTGACTTTTTGTGGGGAGGTCTGGTTCCTTTATCCTAGAAGCCAATAACTCCACAGGAAGGCCTTCAGTGTTTGAATTTCAGTGCCTACATAAACAAAAGGGCTGGGATTTAGCTTAGTTGGTAGAATGCTGCTCTGCAGTCTCTAAGGTCCTGAGTTCAATTCCCAGCACCAAAAAAATGGGAGAAGGATGTGGCAGTCCATTCCCGAGGCAATCCCAAAACAGTCACCCATTAAAAACACTATGAGGGTTGCTATGAATTGGACACAATTCAACAGCACCTAACAAGCAACACAAATAAACAATAAAAATCCTCTACTGAGTACTTGTTATATGTCAGAAGCTGTGTTAAATTTTTCAATTGCCTTACTCAATCTAATCACCACAAAATTTCTGTTTGGAAGGTGTCCTCCTTGCTGTCAACCCCAGGCTGTATCTTCAACTTCCTATCCTAGAGTTTGCCTTCCCAGGGCTTCATATCTAATTTTTGCCTCCTTTTACAAAATCCGTACTGTGCCCAGCTCTTCATTCTGGGTGCATCATGGGCAAGTTGGCTAAGGGCCAATTTTCCCCAATTCTGTACCCCACCCAAGCTCCAGAAATCCTCCAAAGGTCTGACCTTCAGGCCAGATGGAAAGTGGGAGGTACATCCTGGGGGTAATGGCTGCTGGCCTTGGAACCGAGCTTTCACTGTGAAGCACCTCCTTCCTGAGAGCTGGAGAAACTCATAAAACTCATAAAGCTGTAACTCAGTGTTAGTTCTTGAACTATGGGTCTCTCTGTCAGTTCAAAGTGAGTGATATGAAGATGTGCTAGTCTACATGTCACTGGTCTAAGAGCTCTTACCTGGGGTTAGCTCCCCTTGAACCCAAACCAACTGCTTCACCCAAGTTCTCTAAATATTCCATGCCATTTTACCCCTCTGTGATGTTGCACCTATTATTTTCTCTATTTAGAAAACCCTTTTTCCTTTATTTATCTGGAAATATTACATTCATCCTTCAAGCCTTCACTATAATGTCCACTTTGTTGAGACTTCCTCAATCACTTTGTTCCTTCTACACTGCTTGGAAGCCGTATTTGTAAGAGAAGGAAAGAAATGAGAAAATATAGATTCTAAAGTCATCAGGAAACTTAAGGTCAATTAATCAAAAATTCTAACTTTAAAGACAAAAAATTCAAATACAAGGAGAAGTTGAGAAATGAATCAAGTCTTTTTGGTACAGAATAAAAATTAGAGTCGATTTCTTTGCTTTAAATCCAAGGCCATCTTTAACATACTTGGCTGTTGTTGTTTTTAGGTGTTGTCAATCGGGTCCAACTTACAATGACCCTATGTACAACAGAATGAAACACTACCCAACACTGTGCCATGCCTGGCACTATTATCAGTGCTTTTTTGCTATTCATAAAGTTTTCAATAGCTGATTGTTTCAGGAATGGGCTTCTGAGTCCTTCTCCCAAGCCTTCAGCAGCCCGTATTCCCAGACAATTTTCCATCTAGGGGCTAACCAGGCCTGACCCTGTTTAGCTTCTGAGATCGCACAAGATCAGATGCAGGGGTGGTATGGCTGTAGACTACTTGGCTGTAGCTATGTTAAATTATGAATTTATATTCTACATGGAGGAGATGCACTTGATTAACTCTGTAATTGCAGTCCATGCAGATAAAATTGCTCTTAGTGATGCATTGTAACATATACCTATAATACAGGCATTCAGGATACTGAGGCAGAAGGATTACAAGACTGAGGCCAACCTGGGTTATGTAGTGAGACCTTGTCAGGAAGAAGAAAGGAAGGAAGAGAGAGAGAGAGAGAGGGAGAGAGAGAGAGAGAGGAAGGGAAAGGAGTTAGAGAAATAACTTCTCTTGAAAATGAGGTTGAAATGAGCATTTCACTTTGTGTTCTGAACTGAGACATATTATTCAGTAGACTGAATATTGGTTTAATATTACTAGAAAGGGGCAGCATAAACTGCCTTCTCAAAAACTGTGTAACTTTGAGAAACAAGAACAAAGAAACAAGGGCCAATGTGGAGAGAGATCATTGTATAGGGACAATAATGACAAATTGTTTGAATTAATACAGAATGGAAGGATTTGTAGCACTTCCATTACTGTATGGCTGGAAGTTAATGTCTACCTGTTGGTAGAAAAATATCCACTGGATAGTAAGGTGACCAGTAATACTTGAGAAATTGAAAAACTATTAAAAAAGGAATGATAGCATCCAGCAGGCAGTGAGAAGTTCAGATAACTCATCAACAAAAGGAAAGCAAGCAACGTGCTAAAGACAACCCATACTAAATGTAGCTTTTTACCCAGAGGGCAAAAAATTGAGAACAGAACTCTCTAACAATTGAATTTATGGTAATGCAATGTAAGTACATCAGCACACTATGACAAAGTATTCAACAAATAGGGAAGTGGGGTGGGGAGAGGAACTGTGCCCTTTAGACATACTTTTTTTTTTTTTACTTTAGGTAGCAGAAGTTGAGAGATTTCTTGATGAAAAATGCCTGAAGTCCTGTTATCGCATTATCCTTTATGGCTGGGAATTGGAGGATTCACTAAAAGCACCCAGAGATCAAAGCAGAAGGTGAATGCCCTGAGTTTGATAGAGTGTCACACACAGGAGGAGAAGCACAGACGAGTTTTCTGTGAATGCCAAGGGCATGTTCTACTGGGTAGAGGGAGGACAGCTGTTGGGTCACTCCCTGGTGGGTTATCTTCACAAACTTTCTTTGCAGTTGTTTCATCTTTACTGCACCATAGGATAAAAATAGTTATATCTGTTAAGGCTTTAAATTTTTTTAGTGCTTCAAATTACATGGCTTTTAATAACCTATGTTCACAATCACTCTATGAGTTAATGCATTTTTATCATGTGAGCTGTTCCTTGTCAAGTCACAATCTCTTCCATTTTGTCCCCAGCCTTTCCCCACATCCGTGTTCCCTCTTGTTTAGCTAGAGCCTGGCTTGGATACTGACTCCAGGCTCTGATTCCCATTTTCCAACCTCTCTGTTCTTTGAACATTTTTAAATGCTCATGGGTACACAGACAGGCACCCCAAGTCCTCCAAAGACTTGAAATTATCCATGCATGTCTTTATATTTTTCACACCACCCCCTGTCATAGAAAATTCTGGCCTGAATCCCTTTTCTGGGTTGCAAATACACTCTAGTAGTTCCCTTGATTAGCCAATATTCTAGCTGAGCTCACACTTTAGATAAAGAATTTGAAGGTAAGAGAAAGTGAGAGGCCAAGATCCCATATCTCATAAACAACTGAGTTATAACCCAAATTTAGGCTATCACCAATCTTCAAAAGGCTATTAACCATCCTTTCTTTTTACTGACCATTACATATCATTCACTTATAGCTGTAGCACTGTGGCATCTGATGCCATCAGATCTTGGAAGCTAAGCAGGGTCAGGCCTGGTTAATACTTGGATGGGAGACTGCCTGGGAACACCAGGTGCTGTAAGCCTGGGAGAAGGACCTGCCAACCCACTTTCAAAAAAAAAAAAAAAAAAAAAACCAGCCACTGGAAGCCCTATGAATAGCAGAGAGGCACTGACAATAGTGTTTTGCCTGTTTTATTGTTGTATGTTGGGTCGCTATGAATCAGATACCAACTCAACGGCACCTAACAACAACAGCAGCAATATATCATTCAATAGTAAATGTAATTTCAATTTAAATTCACTGTCTCTCCTCTAGGGATTCCAGGATTGGAGCTGTCTCCCACTTACTTATTTTGCAGGTTTAGAGATAGTGCCATGGGCTGGGTTATTTTGGTGTTGTGTAAGTGATGCAAAGATCCAGGTAGAATTATACAGTAAAACTGCAGGGATACTCTGCATACTGATAAATTCTCTAAAATGGCTTCAGTTGGCTAAAATGAGTCACTGAAAATGTGAAATACATAACCATTGCTCCTTCTAGAGAAACAGCAACAACACTTGTCTTCGGAACCCTGGCTTCTGTTGTGCTCAGCACACACTAAGAGCATATGGCATGGAGATCACATTGTTGATACCTAAATGTGATGATTAGAATAAATCATTATTCTAATTATAGTCATTATAGTTGTATAAGTTAGCTGTGGCCAACACTCTGAAAATCTTTCATCTAAAACCTAGTCCCATGCTATCTCCACAGTCTAGAAGATACACTAAATTTATCTTTTTACATTTTATTTTTATTAATGTATACTAATTGTTTATATTGGTGGGGCTCAGTGTGACATTTGAACACATCCTTTTAGCATGAATTGATCATGTCCAACCTCCCGTTATCCAGTGTTCCACCATTCCCAACCTCTAGCAGTCATCATCCCCCATGTGACTGTCAGCTTGTCATGCTGTAGGAGCGTGCGTGTTGCTGTAATGCTGAAACCTTATGCCGCTGACATCTCAGATACTGACAGGGCCACCCATAGTGGACAGGTTTCAGCTAAGCTTCCAGACTAACACAGACTAGGAAGAAGGATCTAGCAGCTCACTCCTGAAATAATTTGTCATTGACAATCCTATGGACAGCTGAAAAGCACTGCCAAATGTAGTGCCAGAAAATGAGCGCCCCAGGCTAGAAGGCATTCAAAAATAACTGGGCAAGATTTGCCTCCTCAAAGAAGAGTTGACTTTAATGGTAGGAATGGAGGAAAGCCCCTTGGAGCTCCTTTTGTTGATGTGGCACAACTCAAAATGAGAAGAATCATAATGGTTCCAACAATGGACTCACACACAAAAAGGTTGTGTGCATGGCACAGTGTTGGGTAGTGACTTGTTCTGTTGTCCTTAGGGTCACTAGAAGTCATATCCAGCTCGACATCACCTAACAACAACAACAGTAATCATTATTCCACATTCAGATCGACATAGTTTACTTCCACTAATGAGAGATAACATGCAGTGTTTATTTCTCTATGTCTGGTTAACTACACTTAACAAAATTTCTTACAGTAACATGTTTTTGTTGTTGGGTGCCATTGAGATAGGTCTGACCCATATCAATTCTATATACAACAGAACGAAACACTTCTTGACACTGAGCCATGCCCAGCACTATTGTCAGTGCTTCTCTGCTATTCATAGGCTTTTCAATATTGGATTGTTTTGGGAGTGGATTGCCAGGTCCTTCTTCCTAACCTGCAGCACTTGGTATTCCCAAGTAGTCTCCCATCTAAGGACTAACCAGGCTGACCCTGCTTAGCTTCCATGATCAGGTGAGATTGGATACCAGGGTACTATGGTTGTATATTACAGTTACATGTGTGTTGCTGGAAATGTCAGGACTTCATTCTTCGTGGCTGAGTAATAATCTGTTGTATGTACATATACCATATTTCCTTTGTCCATCCATCTGATGGGCACCTAGATTGATTCCATATCTTAGCTATTGTAAATAGTGCTGCAATAAACATGGTCAAATAGGTACTAGTATAATGATTTCATTTCCTTTTGATATGTATCCAGAAGTGGGATCGGTGGACCATATAATGTATCTACTTTTAGTCTTTTGAGGAACCTCCCTATAGTTCTCCAAAAGGACTGTACTAGTTTACATTCCCACCAACTATGAAAAAGAGTTCCTTTTTCTCCACATCTTTGTTAGCATTTTTTGTAATAGCCATTCTAAATGGGGTATGATAATATCTCATTATAGTTTTGATTTGCATTTCCATGATGGCTAATGATAATGAGCATTTTTTCATATTTTGTTGGTGATTTGTATTTCTTCTTTTGAGAAATGTCTACTCAGATCATTTGCCCATTTTTAAATTGAATTACTTGGTTTTTTTGCTAAGTTTTTTTAGTTCCTTATATATTCTGGATGTGAATCCTTTGCCAGACAAGTATTTAGCAAACATTTTCTCCCCTTCTGTAGATTGTCTCTTCACTCTGTTGATTATTTCCTATCTTTTGCAGAAGTTTTGGGGTTGATGCAATTACATTTGTCCAATTTTGCTTTGGTTTTCCGGTGCTTTGGGGGTCATATTCAAAAAAATCATTGTTAATACTAACATCGTTAAGTGTTGTCCCTATGTTTTCTTCTAGTAGTTTCATGACTTACATTTAACTTTTTGATCTATGTTTGGCATAAAAAGACACACAAACCAATGGAACAAAACGGATATCCTGGAAATAAACCTGCACATCACAGCCAACTGATTCTCAACAAAGCTGCCAAAAATATACATTGAAGAAAGGAGAGACTATTTAATAATGGTTCTGGGGAAACTGGATATGTATATGCAGAAGATTGAATCTGGATTCCTATCCCTCATCCTGTAATAATGTCAACTTAAAATGGACCAAATACCTAAATGAATTTATTTTTATTTCAACTTCCTTTTATATTAAGTACTTTTAGAAGTACCTTTTCTATTAAGTACTCTGCAATATTGACAAAACTACAAATGTATTCAATTTTAGTATCTGCCCATCTTCCTTTATCAGTTCTCTTCTCTAATTTGCCTTCATCCCAGTTCCCCAGTGACTACCTTCTTCTTGTTGCACATAGCTGTGGAATCCCCTGTGACTGGGCTTTCCTGATGATGCTCACCTTCCATAGGCAATGTCCCAGATGCTAGTCTTATCATTCTTTACCAATAAATCAAACAGAAATTTCTACTGCCGCATTTCTTTTGGTTCTTGACTAGGTGATGTAAAACTGACTGATTGATTTACTTACGGTCTAGTTTTTTGGTGGGAGGAGTTCATAGTAAGTAAAATTGATATCCTTTCTAGGGCAACAAATATTGCAGCAAGGAATTTATAAAAGTCATGGCACCTTAAATAAAAGAATTTAATCTCTAGCAAATGGAATTTCAAGCACTATGGCATGTAGTTGAAGCAATGGAACTTTTTCTTGACCCAAATATGAATACTTCCCCTAAGCATAAGGCTAATTATGATTTGTGCAACAGATCTGTTACTGGTGCTCCATGTAATGTGCGGATTTTAAGTGAAGCTGTGTGTAGTGGTATAAATTTCATTTTCACAGGAAAAAATGATGGAAGAATCTCTTTCATTTTCCCTAGGAATAAATGAAGTTCAATGATTGTTTCTCTACTATGTGAACATATGTGTGTATATGATTGTATATACAAAATGATACCTTTATAGAAGATATCAACAAAAAAATCTGTCCTGTACTCTGATGAGAGAAATTGTAGTCCAATTTAATTGCTATCCTAAGCTTATGTCCTTTCAACAAATGCATGGGAACAGTCATGATGGCATGTTGCTGCTCTACATTAATGGTAATCTGTCTACTGACTCTGTTAACTCAAATCAATCTAATTATTCAAGATCTGTCTATAGCAGTCCTTGAATTTCACCCACAGTCCATTACCAATTCTGAATTTTGCTTCTGTCTATATGCACAGAGTGCTAAATTTCTGGGAAGGAAAAATACTGATGTTCCTTTTTATTAGAAATTGTCCTGTTTGTAAAATGAGGAAATAGTGGAGAGCTATTGAAAGAAAAGAGATGGAGTTCTGAATATAAAATTCTCTACCTAAAATTACTACAAACTCTGATTTTTTAGCAACTTTCCCACTCTCATCCATAATGTAGATCAGAGGACAGTTGAGGACTAGCTACTGATTTTACTTGATTACTTCATTAATCAATAGATTTGTTCACCCATTCATTCACTCATCCAATAGTCATTGAATGCCACCCACAGCCCAGACACTATGTTAGATCTCAGGATACAGCAAGTAAATTTAATGCAACCATAGGCGAGCACTTTCTTAACAAGACTCCAATAACCCAAGAAATAACAGCAAGAATTGGTAAATGGAAGTACATAAAATTAAAAAGCTTTTACATAACAGAAGAAACAATTAATAGATTAAAGGGAGAGCCAACAGAATAGAA
The DNA here is from genome assembly GCA_007922755.1 of Pedetes capensis. NCBI lineage: Eukaryota > Metazoa > Chordata > Mammalia > Rodentia > Pedetidae > Pedetes > Pedetes capensis. Next base: position 19,652 of record VMDO01026955.1, read on the forward strand.
GAACATCTCTGGCTCCTATATATCTGATAGAAGAATAACATCTAAGGTATATAAAGAGCTCAAGAAATTAAACATCAATGTAGAAAATAATCCAATAAATAAGTGGACAATGGAACTGAACACATAGTTCTCAAAAGAAGAAATACAAGTGGCCAACAAATGTATGAAAAAAATGTTTAATATCCTTAGCCATCAGAGAAATGGAAATCAAAACTACACTGAGATTCCATCCCACCCCAGTCAGAATAGCTAGCATCCACAAACAAACAACAACAAACGTCAGTAAAGATTCAGGGGAAAAGAAACACTTTTACTTTGCTGGTGAAACTATAAGTTAGTATTGCTATCATAGAAATCAGTATTGAGGTTACTCAGAAAACTAAAAGTAGAACTACCATCTGATCCAACTATAGCACTCCTACGTAAATAGCTGAAGGAAGGCAAGTCGTCATACCACAGGGACACCTGTACTTCCATGTTTAGTGAAGCACTGTTCACAATTACAAGGGTTCAGTTCAGTTCAGATGCCCATCAACAGATGATTGGATCAAAAATCTGGTATATATACACAATGGAATATTATTCAGCAGAAAAGAAGAATGAAATTATATCATTTGCAGCAAAATGGATGTAACTGGAGATCATCATTTTAAGTAATGTAACTCAGATTCAAAAAGAGAAATACCACATGTTCTCATTCAGGAGCTAGATCTACCTTATAGGGGAAGATGTACATATATATGTATATATATTAAATGTATACACACAATTGTATTTATCTAATATTGGAAAGTACAAGGGGGAAAATATATATAGTATATACTATATATTATTATATGTTTATGTATTTATAATAATAATTTTATTATAATAATGTATTTATTATTATTATTGTTGTTATTAGGTGTCATCAAGTCAGACCCAACTCATAGCAATCCCATGTGCAACAGAACAAAACACTCCCTAACACTGTGCCATGCCTGGCACTATGTCAGTGATTCTCTGCTATTTATAGGGTTTTCAATGGCTGATTGTTTTGGAATTGTTTCAGGAGTGGGCTGCCAGGTCCTTTTCCTGTTTTTGCAGTGTTAGAGATTGAACCTAGGGCCTCAGAGTGCACAGAGAAGCACTCTACCAACTGAGCTAAAACCCAACCCAATATATTTATTAATGCATATAATATAATAATAATGTGTTTGTTATAATAGTATACAAATATGTTACATATTATATTATATTATATATTGTGTATTGTAGACATACAATTGTGTAAATGTTAAGATTGGAAAATACAATCCCATCATAAGAGGGAAGGACTAGCAGGAGGGGGAGAAGGATGGGAAAAATTGTGAAGGAGAAGATGAATTTCACTGGGCCTGGAGCTTAGCTCAGTGAGTAGAGTGCTGCACTGCACTCTGAGGACCTGGGTTCAATCCCCAGCACTGAAAAAATGAGAGAAGGTTGTGGCAATCCACTCCCGAAGCAATCCTGAAACAATCAGCCTTTGAAAACCTTATGAGGGTCTCTATGGGTCACACTCGACTCGACATCACCTAGGCAACAATACTCAATGCAATTTTAAAAATCATACTATACTTCATAAATATCTACAATTATGGTGGTGGTGTTAGGTGCCATCAAGTTGGTGTCTGAATCATAACAACCCTATGTACTGCACATGAAACACTGTTGTCAGTGCTTCTCTGCTATTCATAGGGTTTTCAATGGTGGATTTTTTTTGGGGGGAATGGGTTTCTGGGTCCTTCTCCCAAGCCTACAGTATCTGGTGTTCCCCGTTGGTCTCCTATCCCAGTACTAACCAGGCCTGACCCTGCATAGCTTCCAAGGTCTGATGGAACCCGACACCACAGTGCTATGGCTGCAGGCATCTACAATTATGTCTACATATTAATCAAAATTTTTTGTAAAATGTTTACAGAGGTGAAAGTGTCAACAATTCAATTTGATAATCACTCAATGTATATAATTAACTGAATTATTACTCTGTACCCCAATAATATGTGCAATCAAACTATTTCACTTTTTTAAAAAAAGAAAAAACCCCAGAAAATTTAACACCACTACTCCCATAACAGCTGTCAGTTTAGATGGATGAGAGAGGTGAGTAACTAGGCAATTATAAGCAGGCTGATGAGTGTTACGATAGGGCTATGAGTAGAGTAACAAGGAAGCACAGAGAATGAGCATACTTACAAAGTGGCACTAGAATGAAGAGTTGAGTCTTCAAAGATAAAAATAAATAAGTCACCCAGGCATATAAAGGAGAAAAGGCCAGTTTGGACAGACAGAACAGCAGGGCAAAATCACAGAAGTAATGTACACAAAATATTCTTGGGGAACCACAGTGAAGGTAGGCAATGCTCTCATCCCCTCAATTTCCTAGGAGGGGAAATCGAGAAGGTGAGGTCAATGATATAATTTACTAAGTGAACCAGGTTCTGTCATGGTGAGTACATATGGCATATTAAGGAATTTTGATATTGTCTTGAAGACTAGAATGAACCTTAGCATAGTTTCAAGGAAGAATGTGACAGGATCACATTTATGTAGTTTGTATGACACTTTATGGCTTCACTCCTCTGTGCACCACAGCACACACTTTGTTGCTGTTGTTGTTGTTAGGTGCTGTCAAGTCGAGTCCGACTCATAGCAACCATCATAGGGTTTTCAATGGCAGATTGTTTCAGAATTGCCTTGGGAGTGGATTGCCATGTCCTTCTCCCATTTTTGCGGTCCTGGGAATCGAACTCGGGACCTCAGAGACTGCAGAGCAGCGCTCCACCAACTGAGCTAAATCCCAGCACTGAGCTAAATCCCAGCCAGCACACACCTAGCGGTCTTAAAGTCATGGACAAAAAAAGATCAAAGTCTTGAGAGGTTTTTCAAATTATCAGCCATAACAAAAGGGATCACTGTTCACTGAGCACATAAATACCAAGATCTATGTTTTAATCTTCTTAATTTGTAAACTTTATACAAGACCAAAATTAAATTAAATTATATGAAGAAAAATACTTCAAATCATATATCAATTCCAGGATTTGAAATATTTTTCATCTCATTCTAGAATATAATTGAATAAAAAATATTCTGTACTATACACTATTAAATTTCTATTAATAATAGTACCCTTTTGGGATGCCCTTGGCTGACTTAGCATTGTTTGCCAAAATCAGAAATATGAATTTAATGAGTAGATTGTTGATCAAGTGGGATTGCTTTTGTTTTGAAACATATCCTATTGCTGTTGGAGATTTAAAAATAACAATAATAAAGTTAAAAGTCCTCAATTGCCTGAGTTGCAGTTTTCTCAGATGAATATATAATAAATCATCCTCAAAGCAGACTGTATAAACAAATTGTTGTTGTTGTTAGGTGCCAACAAGTCAGTATCCGACTCATAGTGACCCTGAGTACAATAGGTGAAACACTATTGTCAGTGCTTCTTTGCTGTTCATAGGGTTTTCAATGGTGGATTGATTTTTGGGAGTGGGTTGCCAGGTCCATCTCCCAAGCCTACAGCAACTGGTGTTCCCAGGAGGTCTCCCATCCAAGTACTAAACTGGCCCAAGCCTGCTTAGCTTCTGAGATCTGACAGGATCAGATGGCATGGGGCTATGGCTGCAGGCCTGTATAAACAAATAGTTTCTTAAAAAAAATGCTTGCTCTAAGCCCCAAAGAGTTAAAACAACTTTCGGAGAGACTAAAATAATATTGTCTTATTTTATAAATTACCTCTTAGATGATAATAATAAAAAATCAATCATTAGAATGAAGAAGTACCATCTGCTGTGGTCTATATTTCCAACCTATAGGTACTGGGGTGCTCCATAAGGCAAAAAAATCAGCCTCCCGTGCAACCAATCCCTGAATAGGAGAGGATAGGTAATTCCTAGAGTCTGTTCAGGCTCACATAGACACTTGATCCTAGCACCTAGAGACTGTGAAAAACTTCATTAACACTTAATTGAGCAGGAAACCACTGATGGGTATTTCAAGAGGTGTACTTTCATAAGAAACCTGAAGAATAGAGTTCCTTTGGTATGTCAGGATGAATCACAGAGATCTAAGTCAGAACATATAATGTCAGGAGATAAAGATGCTAGAGAACTTAGCACTGTAAATCCTTGTCTATCATTTCCTGCTGTGCCCAAATCACTTCACAGATGAATATTACCAGGATGGTGACCAGATCACACCCTGTGATTGTCCCAGACATGCTCTTGATGTAATAAGCCTTTGTTTTTGTTGTTAGGTGCCTTCGAGTGGGTATCCAACTCATAGCGACCCTCATAGGGTTTTCAATGGCTGACTGTTTGGGGATTGCCTTGGGAGTGGATTGCCAGGTCCTTTTCCCATTTTTGCGGTGCTAGGAATCGAACTCAGGACCTCAGAGACTGCAGCACAGTGCTCTACCAACTGAGCTAAATCCCGGACCAGTAAACTTTAGAACTAATATTTTCTAAATCGTAGTTCAGCATTTATTTATAGAGATGGCTCAGGTGTGTGAAGGAAGGAAAGGGAAGGAAAGCCCCATTGGCAGCTCTGGGTTCTATACTGCACTTGGCAAAGCAGGAGGCTGGAGTTAACTTGCTTGACCTTCTTTAGGATGCTTAGGTGCTATATGTTGATACTTGAACATAATCCTTGAGTGCTTATTCCTCCACCCTAAGTAGCTTCTCAATATGCTGCTTCCAAACACATGCACACCGACTCCCCATCTCTATATCCAGAAATTTGGAAAAATAAACCTTTCATCCTCTTTTTGCATTCTATGTGACATTTCAGTGTTCTGGCCAACTGCCCAGGTGATCTGGCTCTGATCATAGTTGAATACTATCTGTCTGTAAGGCAGCTATATACAGTTAATGGAGCTTATCACATACACGTATGGGATATTTGTAGTTTACCAAGTTGTTTTAAACACATTTATTCATTTACACACGCTTCTGAGCTTACGAGTGAGGGTAAATGCATACAAAATCATACTGCCCCTAAAAGGCAGAGGGAAAACTCAAACGGAGGTTCCCCTGATTCTAATAATCCATATCTTCTATAATATACCCATTAAAGATGCTTCTAGATCCTCTGTGACTAGGAGAAGGCAAACATTGTGAAAGGAAAACAAAGCAAAATGGGAAAAATCAAAATGATAACCTTTGCTTTAAGGTGGTTATGATATAAATGAAGGTAGACTTACATTCTATTTTTATGTTGTTGTTGTTGTTAGGTGCTGTCCAGTCGGTATCCGATTCATAGTGACCCTCATAGGGTTTTCAATGGCTGTTTCCGGATTGCCTTAGGAGTGGATTGGCAGGTCCTTCTCCCATTTTTGCAGTGGTGGGAATTGAACTCAGGACCTCAGAGACTGCAGCGCAGCGCCCTACCAACTGAGCTAAATCCCAGCCCTCTATTTCCATAGGCATGGGATAATGGCTAATGCTACCAAATGCGTTGTTGTTGTTAGGTGCCATGGAGTCGGTATCCGACTCATAGTGACCGTACATACAACAGGGGAAACACTATTGTCAGTGCTTCTCTGCTGTTCATGGGGTTTTCAATGGTAGATTGATTTTTGGGAGTGGGTTGCTGGGTCTGTCTCCCAAGCCTATAGCACCTGATGTTCCCAGGCGGTCTCCCATCCAGGTACTAACCAGGCCCGACTCTGCTTAGCTTCCAAGATCTGACGGGATCGGATGTCACAGGGCTACGGCTGCAGGCACCAAACATGTATGATAAAGTAGATCCTCTAATAGTAATCATCATTCAACAGTAGATTACATACTGATACTGATAGGTAAAGTAAATATTAAGATATTAATGGGTAAAGTAGCAAAGACTTATGAGTAAATTAAATATTTCCTGGAATAAACTGTAAGTTTTGGGGGCTCCATTAGCCCCTATATCTCTTGACAATAGTGGACCCTATGTTATGAACCACTTGGTACCCTGATCTAAAAGAAAACTTTATGTATGGTTAACAAAACTACAAATTCTAAGTCTTTTTTAAGTCTCATTTATGTACAAGTCCTGTGAATAACAGAGAAGCACTGACAATAGTGCTGGCACAGTGTTGGAGAGTCTTTCATTCTGTTGTACATAGGGCTCCTATGAGTTGAAGCTGACTCAGTGGCACCTAACAACAACAAACAAGGTTTTCTTTTAAAAGCACAGCTAGAACAAGCAACTAAAGGAAGGTTTGTGCAAGTTAACAAAAATCTGAAATATAGAAGTATTTTTACATGCAAATTTTATTACTT
>VMDO01026956.1:0-25941 GCA_007922755.1 Pedetes capensis
CATTAAGTGTAGTGACATTGAAGGACATAAAAATATAAAAGAGGAAATGGTCAGAGAAAACTTCATGATGGAGACAGAATTTTAATTAGGCGTAATGACTCTGTGTATTCCTTCCATCTTCTTTTGGTATTTCCTACATCATTTAATATTTTCTCTGTGAAATCCTTCACTATTGCCACTCAAGGCTTGAAGATTTTTACTTCAATTTCTAAGCTTGAAAAACATAGAGCATGTTCTTTCCTTTTGGTTTTCTATCTCCAGCTCTTTGCACATATTATTATAATATTTGACTTTGTCTTCTGGAGCTGACCTTTGATATCTTCTGTTTAGTTCCTCAGCTTCATCATATCTTCCTTTCACTTTAGCTACTCAATGGCCAAGGGCAAGTTTCAGAGTCTGTTGTGACACGTAATTTGGTCTTTTCTTTTTTCCTGTCATTTAAATAACCTTTTGCTTTTTTGTGTGGATAATGTCTTTGATGTCATGCCACAACTCATCTGGTCTTCAATCATTAGTGTCTAATGCATCAACCCTTTTCATGAATTGTTCTCCGAATTCAAGTGGGATATACTTAACGTCATACCTTGGCTCTTATACACTTATTCTAATTTTCTTCAGTTGCAGTTAAAACCTGCATATGAGCAATTGATGGTCTGATCCAGTATCAGCCCCTGGTCTTATTCTGACTTTTGATAATTGAGCTTTTTCCATTGTCTCTTTCCACAAATGTAGTCAATTTGGTTCCTGTATGCTCCATCTGGTGAATTGCATGAGTATAGTCATCCTTTACGTTGGTGAAACTTTACAGTGATCTAAATGTGAATTAGGGTGGAGCTTAGCTCAGTTTGTAGTGTGCTACTTCTCACTGTCAGAAGATCCCTAGCATTGCAAAAATGGGAGAAGGACATGGCATTTCACTCTTGAAGCAATCCCAGAAACAATCAGCCATTGAAAACCCTATGAGGGTCACTGTGATTAGGACCTGAACTGACAGCATCTCACAATAACAGATGTGACTCGGTGAAAAAAATCATTTTCTTTAATGAGAAAATCCTACACAGAATAAGAAGTAAAGTAGTTTCATATCCTCTGCAATATTCGATATTTTCATATTGGTATTAATTTAGGTAGGCTGTTGTTACTGTTAGGTGCCATCAAGTTGGTATCTGATTCCTAGCGACCCTATTGTACAAAACACTGTGTCATGCTTCTCTGCTATTCATAGAGTTTTCAATGACTGATTGTTTTCTGGGAGTGGGTTGCCGGGTCCTTCTCCCAAGCCTGCGTCTGGTATTCCCAGGCGATCTTCCATCCAAGTACTAACCAGGCCTGACCCTGCTTTGCTTCTGAGATCTGATGGCATCTGACGCCACAGTGGTATGGCTGCCGGCCTAGCTAGGCTAGTGAGTATATAATAATAACTCATTATATCTTTAATTTTTATTTTCTTGATAGCAAATTAGCATTATTTGTTCATTAACTGATGCATATTCTCTAATATAACTTGTTAGAATCTTTTGAGCTTTGAAAATTATTGGTCTGCTTTCCTATTGTTTCTTGAAAATTTATTTTTATATTTTCATAATGAGGCCTTTGTTTTATATATCCATTTAAAAACATTCCAAACATTGTCTCCCACTCTGTGCCTTTTTGCTTACTCATTACTGTTGTTTGAAGAGCAAAATGTCTTAATATTTTAGATATATATGTACAGAATAATTCACCAATTAAAAGGCTTTCATTCAATTATTTTTAGAAAATTTATGCAGTGGTATAACCACTACAACCCTCCAGTTTAGAACATATGCATCACTCTCAAATAACCCCAATTTCTCATTCCCACAAATAAACACTTGGAATTAATTTTCTGGAGATATTGTCTTTTAAGAAACTTCAAATAAACATAATCACATAATGTGTGTTTTTAAGTCCTAGCTGAGTCAGATCTGACTCATAGTGACCCTCATAGTGTTTTTAATGGCTGATTGTTTTGAGATTGCTTCAGGAGTGGATTGCCACATTGTTCTATTTTGTGGTGCTGGAGATCAAACCCAGGTCCTCAAAGAGTGCAGTGTGGCACTCTCCAACTGAGCTACACCTCATCTCATTTTTTAAATCTCATGTAATTTTTTCCTAAGAAATTTTTCAAGGCTCATCATATGGTAGTATTTATCAATGGTTGGATTCTTTATATTGCCAAATGGTATTCCATTGTGTAGTCATATCACAAGTTGTTTATCCATTTAGCAGTTCATGAACATTTGACTTCTTTCCACTTTGGGGCTGTTATGAATAAAATAATGTCATTATTGTGACTTGAATATGAAATGGCTCTCATAGACTAATATTTTGATTATTTGGTCTCCAGCTGGTGGTGCTGTTTTGGGAGGCTGTGGAAACTTTGGGAGGTGAGGCCTAGCTGAAGGAAGCAGGTCACTGGGGTTGTGTTTTTGAAGGTTACACCAGGATCTCAGTCTGCTCCTCTTTTTTTTCTCTGCTTCCTGTCCATAATAACATGAAAAAGCCCCTCTGCTATATGGCACTGCCTCCATGATGTTCTACCCAAGTACTTGAGGCCTAATGGCCATGCATGGATTGAATCCTCCAAAACCATGAGCCAAAATAATTTTTTATTGCCTTAAGTAGGTCCTTTCAGTTATTTGGTCACAGAAACAATAAAAGTAACTAACCTACCTATAAACATTTATATCAAGTGTTTACATGGACATATGACTTCATTTATATTGGATAGGAATCTAAGAATGTAAATGCTAGGTCATATAGCAAATTAATACAGTCATATGCTGCACAATCATGATTTGGTCAATGATAGACCACATATATCATGGTGATCTCATAAGATTATACTGGCCACTGACATTGTGACTAAGTTTGTGTAAGTAAATTCTATGACATTCACAAAAAACACAAATTTTGTTAACTAATGAATGAATGTGGGCTGGGATTTAGGTCAGTTGGTAGAGCTTTGCTCTGCAGTCTCTGAGGCCCCGCGTTTGATTTGCAGCACCATAAAATCAGAGAAGGATGTGGCAATGCAATCCTGAAACAGCCAACCATTGAAAACCCTATGAGGGTTGCTATGAGTCAGATATGATTCGGCAGCACCTAATAACAACAACAACAATGAATGAATATGTTTTTTTTCTAAGAAATTGCTGAACTGTTTTTCAAAGATGCTAAGGCATTTGCATTCTGTCTAGCAATGTTTGAATGTGGTTATTTTACCATTTCCTTGCCAACACCAGTGTTGTTTATAATAATCACTTCATTGAATTGGTACTCTTATTTTATGCACTTTTATCTATACTTCTCTAATGAATAATGGTGCTGAATACCTTTCAATGTACAAACTGGAAGTTCATGCAGGTTTTCTTATTTTTTGAAATGCATTCTCCAATTCTTCATCTACTATTAAAATTGTGTTAGTTTTCTTCTTATTTTTCAATTGTAAGAATTCTTTATGATATATATATATATATATATATATATATATATGTCCTTCATAAAATATATAATTTAAAAATACTTTTCTTTCAGTAAAAACTTTAATTTTTCTTAATATCATCTTTCTATTAGCAAAAGATTTTTATTTTGATGAAGTCCAATTTATCATAACTTATCCCATGCATCATGATGTTTTGGATAGGAATTCTTTATTTGCTTAAGTATCTCATAAAATGAAAATGACTTCTAATCTTCTAGTACTTAGTTAACTGTATTTTCACAGTATCCTGGGGTCTTCAATTAGTAGCTCCAACTGGAGAACCTTCTCTGAACAGTCATTCCAGAAGATGGCTTAGATTCCACTACCCATCTCTGTCCTTTTTTGTGTGTGTGTGTGGTACTGAAGGTTGAACCCAGAGCCTCATGCTTGCATACATTGCAGGTGCTGGACCACTGAGCTGCAACCCTAGACCATTTTTTTACTTTTTGAGACAGGGTCTTACTAAGCTATGCAGACTGCCTCTGGTCTCAAACTTGTGATCCTCCTGCCTCCTGCCTTCCAAGCCACTGGGATTGCAGGTGTGCACCACTGCACCTGGCTCCATCTCTGTTCTTTACTCAAGTTTCAAATATCAGGAAGGAAATATTATACTGGATCTGTATATTTAAGGTGCTATCACTTACATTAATCATGATAGGTGGCTAAAGGAATCAGAAACTTCTTTACATGACTAAGGAGCACTCAGTTATATAGGAGCAGACTATAAGCAGGAAATGTTAATAAATATGAAGTTGCCCAGGAAAATAAAAGAACTCTGTCCTTGATCCATAGTTTTGAAGACTTCACCTATATTTTTTGCAGAAGTTTAAGAGATTTACTTTTCCATTTTAGTTCCATAATTAGTCTTGTAATAACTTTTGCATGTGATGTGATGTAAGGGTTTTAATTTTTTGGTTTTCTGCATATGAATAACATTTTTAAACATCATTTGCTAAAACATTTATATTTACTCTATACCCATTTAAGTGTCCAGTAATACTGGCAGAAAATTAACTTCCTCTGAAATTATAATACCTACATCAGCTCTCTTATGATTACTGTTTGAATGTTATATAGCTTATCCTATAATTTTATCTTTAGTAATTTACTCTTAAAAATTGTATTCTTAATGTAAAAAGTTTCCCTTACTTACAGCATAGGGTTGGAGCTCATGTTTTATAGTGTGACAGTCTCTGTCTTTTGACTGAAATGATTAGTCAATTTATATTTGCTGTACTTATTGATATGATTAAATTTATGTTTATGTTTTGCTAATTGTCTTCTATGCCTCATGTCTTTCTGTTCTTCTCTTACTTTAAAGCCTTTGTTGTGGTAAAATTATTTTAATGTATAATTTTAATTCACTTATTTATTTTTAAGTAATTTTCTTAGGGATTGGTCTAAGGATTATAAATCATCTTATAACATTCTTATGGCTAATGCTGTCATAATTCTTGTAAAAATAACAACTTTGTTCCAATGCAGCTCCATTTCCTTTCTCCTCCTTTGTATTATTATTGCCATACATATTATATTAGATTTTCTTTAAATTATCACTCATTTTCACAAGCCTAAAATACACTGAAAGGAGTTACAGAACTTTTTATCCTTATTACTAGGAAAAGCAAAATCATATACTAAATAAAGTTCAATAATTATGTGTGGTGTAGAGAAATTTACATGAATGAAAAGGAAAAAACCTCTAATATACTTTTTGATAGATTTAACAGATGCACTCTATTACACAGTCAACAACCTTGTAAGGTTATAGAACATTTACAACACCCTAGAATGATCACTCATTCTCCTTGCCAACCAATCTTCCATGCCTATATCCCCTCATAAAGGCAGTCACTATTCAGATTGCTGTCATCTTATGTTTTATTTTTTCTCTTCCAGAAGTTCATGTGAATGAAATCATACATTATATACTCTTTTTTTGTCAAGGTTTTCTTGTAAGCACTTAAAAAGCTTCACCCACCTCATTTTTGTGTATCAATAGCTCTTTTTGCATCTAAGTAGTATATGTAGTACCAGTGCTAGAGCACAATGTTCATTCATTGTCCTGTTCATAAACATTTGTGTTTATATACATCATTACATCATTTTATGGATATTTGTTTTCATTTTATTTGAGCATAGGTAGTAAGTGGAGTTGATTGATCAAAGAATATGATTGTTTTATTTTTTTAAACTGTTCTTTGTCTTTTGGCTGGCTAATTTAATCCATTTACAATTAAAGTTATTTCTTGATAGGAAAGGATCTATTATTGTCGATTTGTTAATTCTTTATTTTTCTTTTTTCAGTACTGATTGTTGAACCCAGGGACTCTAGCATACTGAGAAAGCATTCCACCACTGGGACGCACTCCTAGACCCCCATGTTTTTGCAGTATTTAGGGGCTGAAGCCAGGCCCTCACATATACTTTGCAAGCCCTCTTCCACTGAACTGCACAGCAGACCCTTTTTAAATTTTTAATCTTGAGTCAGGGTCTCACTAAGTTATGCAAGCAGCCTCTGGTCTTTCACTTGCAATCATCCTCCTTCTACTTCTCAAGTTGCTGGGATTACAAGTGTACACAATAGTGCCCCACACATGTGTCTGTCAGCTTGTCTTGCTTTGGGGCCTTGCATGTTGCTGTGATGCTCAAAGCTATGCCACTGGTATCTCAGATACCAGCTGGGCCATCCTTGGTGGACAGGTTTCAGCTGAGCTTCCAGACTAAGCAGACTAGGGAGAAGGTCCTTGCAGCCCACTCCCAAAACAAGTAGCCATTCAAACTCCTGTGAATGGCAGAGAAGCGCTGTCAAATATAGTGCCAGAAAATGAGCTCTCCAGGCTGGAAGATATTCAAGTGATGACTGGGGAAAAGTTGCCTCCTTAGAGTTGACCTTAATGTTCGAAATGGAGTAAAGCCGCTGGGACCTTCCTTTGCTGATATATATGACTGAAAATAAGAAGAAAAATAGTACTTGCAACATTGGGCACAAACATAAAAAGATCATGTGCATGGCACAGTGTAGGGTAGTGTTTCATTCTGTTGTAGAGTCAGTATGAGTCAGATCTGACTCAAGCGTACCTAACAACAACAACCACAGTGCCTAGCTTGTTAACTTCTTCCTTTTTAATTGTCTTCCTTTGTGTTCCCTTGATTTTTGTAGTGATATTCTTTGAATCTTTTCTCTTTTCCCATTGTGTATTTTCCACAGGTATTTTTTGGTAGTTACAATGAGAGTTACATAAAGCATCCAATAGTTACCACTATACATGTTCATCATTCTAAACTATAATCCCACAACCTTCCCTAATATCTGAGTGGATATGGACACCCAGGAGGAGGTGGTGGTTTTCCTCTAAGATTAAAAGAGTCTGACCTATCTACTCTGCTACCAGAATTTCCAGAGGCTCCTTTGCAAGCTTGCTTGTTTTCCTGCCCTCCACTGAGCAATAGAATCCTTTCCTCTTGCTGCTTTTTTTTCCAGTAGGCAAAAAGCCGATGCCAGTGTGGCCTGGTATTACTCAATCCCCTTTGGAGCTTCAACTATAATAAGCTGCCTTGGGCAGCTGGCTTGGAAGGTTTTTCTCAGCCCTCATTTTAAAGCTGGTCCCTGTCCTCTGCCTGGGTAGTCTCCTTTCCCTATCAGAACAGGAAGGCAGTAAACAAAGTGAGGGGGAACCTTTTCCTTATACCCTGTCCATCTTCTCTGGGGCCTTCAAGGGAGGAGCAGAGGTAGTCCTTAACCTCAAGCTAATGGGATCCTCCCATCCTCCCTGCTTCTTCCCATTCCATTTACTTGCCCCAACTACCCCAGGCAGTTGACCAGGTTCCATATTGAACTGCTGGACAATTTAGACTGCTTCTCATCCAAGACCCTGACCCAAATTCCCTATCTTCTTCCTTATCCCTTGCTATTTGTTTTCCTAAGTTCCCTATGATTTAACCTTTGCATTTTTATTTAGGCAACAAAAATGTAGCGATGTCTTATTCCAAGCCCTCCAGATCCAGTTAGCTTTCTGTCTCTGGAGCTCTCCACCCTCAGTTTTATGGTAGTCCAGTTCTTCCCATACTACAGTCTTGTCCTTTGTCCCTTTAATGGTACTATCTCTCTCTCATACTCCTGGGAACAAGAGGAGCTCTAGTGTCTAACTCTCATGATTCAGTCTCTCTGTGCTTGGGTTAAGTTCCTCCTTTATCCCCCAAAAGGTCGGTCAGTTGCTAGGGAACGGCACAAGTTATTTCCCTTCAATTTCCTTGCCTGGAGCCTTTGGCCTCTGAACAACAGATTTCCTTTTGGAGTCTGGGTAGAGTGAAGTAGAGTCAACATGCCGTGGAAAAGAAACATGTATCACAGTTTAGCTGTCTTTGAGTTCATCTTCCTTGGATTCTTTTGGGTTCATGGATCTAGATGTTTATTTCTTGCCAAGACTGAGGAACTTTAAGCCTTTCTTTCTTTCTTTCTCTTCCTTCCCTTCCTCCCTCCCTCCCTCCCTTCCTTCCTTCCTTCCTTCCTTCCTTCCTTCCTTTCCTCTTTCATTTTCTTTTCCCTTCCCTTCCCTTCCTTTTCTTTTCTTTTCTTTTTTCTTTTCTTATTTCATTTCTTGCGGGGACCTGAACCTAGGGCTTCATGCATACTTTGCAAATTCTTTACCACTGAGCAGTACTGCCAGCTCCTTTTTTAACTTTTTGTCTTGTTAATGCAGGCTGCATGTGGCCTCAAACTTTTGATCCTCCTGTCTCTGCCTCCTGAGTTGCTAGGATTACAGGTGTGCACCACCACTCCTGCCCAAAGCCATTATTTCTTTATGTAAGTTTCAGCCACTTTCCCCCTCTCTTCACCTTTTTGAACTCCTGTATTTTTTATGATGGTTCACTTGATGGTGTCTTGTGAGTCTAATACATTTCTTTGGTCTTTGAAAAATTTTTGTTCTTAATTCTTAACTTCAAATTACCTGTCGAAATGTACTAATTCTTGCTACTGCTTGATTGAGTCTGCTACTGATGGTCCCTATTATTTTTTTTCTGCTTTCCTGCTGTATTCTTCACTCTGGAACTTTTTTGGTTCTTTTTAATGGGTTTTGTCTTTATGATGATATTCTCGTTTTATTCATGAATTGTTTTCCTGATTTCATTTACTTGTCTATGTGAATTATCTTGCATCTCACTGAGTTTCTTTAAGGTGATTATTTTGAAGTATTTGTCAGGCAACTCATATATCTTTATTTTTTAGGATCAGTTATAGAGATTTCTTTTGATCATTCGGCAATATCATATTTATGGTCTTAGGAATGATTTATTGAATATGACACCAAAATTACAGGCAACAAAAGCAAAAATGGACAAGTAGGTCTATGTCCAACTAAAAACCATATGCATAGGAAAAGGAATAATTAATAGAGTAAATAGACAACCTATGGAACAGGAGAACATTTTATAGACAGTTTATCTGACAAAGCATTAGTATCTAAAATACATAATAAATTCCTCCAGTGCAGAGAAAAAACAAAACAAATAATCTTATCAATAAGCAAAGAATGTGAACAGATATTTCTCAGAAGATGATGGTACAAAACCAGTAATCACCACGGAAATGAAAATCAATCCACAATCAGATATCATCTCGGAAAGGTTATAAAGACTATATTTTTTTTTAAAGTTCACAATTTCTGGTGAAAGCATAGGGATAGGGTAACCCTTCTACACTGTTGCTAGGAATATACATTGTGACAGCTACTATGGAAAGCAGCATAGAAATTCATCAAAACATTAAAAGTAAACCCGTTATATGTTCTAACAATCCCACATCTGGGTACATATTCAAAGGACATGAAATCAGGATCTTGAAGAGACATCTGCATTTTTGTATTCATTGCAACATTATTTACAAAAATCAGGCTTGGAAATAACCCAAATGTCCATAGGCATGTGAATAAATAATGAAAATCTGGCATATACATACAATGGAATATGCCAACCTTAAAAATTAAGGAAATCTTACCATTTGTAACAAATAATGTCGATGAATTTGGAGGATATCATCTGAAGTAAAATAACCCAACCACAGAAAGAAAATAATACATAATTCCACTTATATTTGGTATCTGTAATAGTCAAACTCATGAAACAGAGAAGATATTATCAGAGGTTTGGAGGGGAGCAAAAAATGGGGAGCTGTTTCTCAATAAGTATTATGTTTTAGTTATCCAAGATGAATACATTCTGGAGAGCTGATGTGCAACATTGTTGTTATGGTTTGGATATGAAGGGTCCCCTCAGAAGGCTCATGTTTTGAAGGCTTGGTCACCCACTGGTGGTAATAGTGATAGGTAGTTGGCTCATGCAAGCTCTCATCCAGGAAGGATTAATCTATTGATGAGTCCATGCTTTGTAAGTGATTTACCTCTGGCATATACACCCAGGCCTTTATTCATTTTTGTTTATTTGGAGACAGGGTCTCATAAAGTAACAAAGGCTGCCTCTGGCCTTGAACTTGTGATCCTCCTGCCTCAGCCTCCTGAGTAGCTGGAATCAGAGGCATTTGCCATCATGCATGGCTTCAACTCAATTTTAAATTTCAAATTCAGTTTCAAATCTTCAATTTCTAGGAGTGACATTGTTTAGTCATATTAGAAATTTACATTTAGCTTTTTGCCGAACCACCAAATTGTTTCTCACAACAGCTACATCAATTTTACATTCCCACTGTATATAGGGCTCTAATTACTTTACATCACTACTACCACTTGTTATTTTCCTTTCTAAAATTTTTGTCCTTCCTAGTAGATGTGATGCAGTATCTCACTAAGGTTTTGAATGAAATTTCCCCAATTACTAACAATGTTTGACATCTTTTCATATTGGATCCTGGGGCAGCCATTTTGGCTCATGCTTGTAATCCCAGCAATTCAGGAGGCTGAGCTCTGTCTCAGAATAAAAAATAAAAAAGAGACTGGGAGTGTAGTTCAGTGGTAGAATGCTTTCCTAACAGGGAAAAGGCGCTGGGTTCAATCTCAAGCACCACCATAAAAAAGAGTTGATCCCGTCTGCTACTGAGGACACTTGTCATGAACAATTTAAAATTATTTTGTTTTTTTATTTATTTATTTTACCAGGGTGTTGAATCAAGGGCCTTGCATGTATGTAGCAAATGCTCTACCACTGAGTGCACCCTCAGTCCCATTTTTAATTTTTTTTATATTGATACAGTGTGTCACTAAATTTTAGAGGCTACCACTGATCATGAACTTGTGATCTTCCAGTCTCTGATTCCTGAGTTGCTGGGATTACAGGCATGTACCACTGTGCCCAGCTGCCAGGTCAAAGGTGGCATGAATTCCTCTTTCAGCTAGCACCATTACTAGACAAGGGGATGAAAAGGCAGAGGATATGAAGGCACAATTATGAGAGATGATTAATGAGTCACCATGGTATGTAATCCAGATTGATAGGTCTACAGATGTTGACAACAAGGCAACAATGCCTGTTTTCATGCAGTATGCTTTCAGGAGGATGAGCATGGAGTTTTGTCAGGTGCAGTTTTGTTGCCAACCAATACGACAGCTGCAGAACTATTCAAGTCTTTGAATAATTACATATCAGGAAAATTGAATTAGTCATTTTGTTGATATATGAATAGATGAAGCAGTTGCCTTCACTGGATGGCTTTCTGGTTTCACTACTTGGGTGAATAAGATTGTCTCTGAATGTGAGTGTACACAGTGTATCATCCATAGAGAAATGCTAGCTACATGAAAAATGTCACTTAACCTTAACAATGTTTTTCAGGATGTGATTGAAATTATCAACCACATTAAAGTACATGTTCTTAACTCACATGTGTTTGCACAGCTCTGTAAGGAGATGGACACAGAGCACATCTTCTCTTATACATAGAGAGAAAGCTTTCTAAAGGTAGATTACTGGCCAGAGTTTTTGAGTTATGAGAGTCATTCCCGAGATTTTTTTTTTAGCAAAATAGTCACCATTACTAGCACATTTCAGTGAAACCGACTGAATCACAAAACTTGCTTACTTGTGTGACATATTCAACCTGCTCAACAAACTCACTTAAGGAGAGAATGATAACTGTGGGCAAGCCAGTAGATAAAGTGACTGCATTTAAAGCCAAACTGGAGTTACGGGAGCAATGAGTGAACTTTGGAATTTTTAATATGTTTCAAACATTAGCAGAGATTTTGAAAAAGACAGAGGCTTCTTTCCCCAGCTGGTGCATGAACACTTAGCTTTCAAAACAGTTTGAAGATCACTTCCCAACCACAAAAGACCCCATTTGTGAATATGCCAGTTGAATCAACTTTGTCTATGCTGGAAGAGGATCAACTACTTGAGATTGCAAATGATGGTGCCCTTAAAAGTATATTTGAGATAACTTCAACTCTTTATATGTTCTGGATTAAATTCAAGGCAGAATATCCTGAGATTGTCACAAAAACACTGAAAAGTCTTTATCCATTTCCAACATCATATCTTTGTGAAGCAAAGTTTCTACAGTGACAGCAACCAAAAAGAGATTACAGAGTAGATTGGACATAAGCAACACACTTCGAGTGTTTCTCTCTTATCACCCCCAGACAGTATCATTGAGTTGCAGAAAAACAAACTGGGGCCTCTCATTGATTCTGCATTATGGTGAGTTGTATAATTATTTCACTGTATATTACAGTGCAACAGTAATAGAAATAATAAAGTGCATAATAAATGCAATGCCCTGAATCATCCTGAAATCATCCCCCTAGTCCTTGGAAACATTATCTTCCACAAAACCAGTGTCTGGTGCCAAAAAAGGTTTAAGTTGCTGATTTTAAAAGATTCTTTAAGATTGTATACATTAACATTTGCTGCTGTTGTTGTTAGGTGACATCGAGTCGGTATCCAACTCATAGTGACCCTCATAGGGTTTTCAATGGCTGACTGTTTCGGGATTGCCTTGGGAGTGGGTTGTCACGTCCTTCTCCCATTTTGTGGTGCTGGGAATAGAACTCAGGACCTCAGAGACTGCAGAGCAGCGCTCTACCAATTGAGCTAAATCCCAGCCCACATTAACACTTAACACTTATGCTATATTTAAATAGAGTTTTCTTTCTTTCCATTCATTATGCCTATTACTTAGTTTTAATTTTTTTTTTTTTTACTTTTTAGATTATTTCATTAGGTAGGCCCTACTGAATATATTGCCTGCAGCCATACTACTGTGGTGTCCAATCCTGTCAGATCTGGGAAGCTAACCAAGGTTGGGCCTGGTTAGTATTTAGATGGGAGACCACCTGGGAAAGCCAGGTGCTGTAGCCTCAGAAGGACCTAGCAACCCACGCCCAAAACACAATCAGCCATTGAAAACCCTATGGATACTAGAGAAGCACTGATAATACAGTTTTGCTTGTCATATGTAGGATGGCTATGAGTCAGACACCAACTCGACAGCACCTGACAGCAACAACAACACAAAATATATTTACTAAAAAGGTGAGAGGAATGCCCATATATTGTGCCTCACCTTAAAGGAAAATGATTCAATATCACACAATTAAGTGTGGTGATCTCTAAAGTTTTCATAGATGACCTTTGTCTCTTTGGGTCACCTTGAATTCTTAGTTTACTGATAATTTTATCTTAAATTTATATTGATTTCTTGACTAATGCTTTTTTCTGTATCTATTGAGATGATTATATATTTTCTTCTTTATTTACCTAATATGGTGTGTTACAGTGATTGGCAATCAACTTCACACTTTTGTGGTGGACTCACATTGTCATATTTTACATTCGTATTTGTTTTATTTATTTTTTATTTCTGTAGTGTGCTTATTACAATTCATAAATTCTGGATTCCACTGTCTAATCTGCTGAGGAGGGTTAAGTAGATAATATATTTTCTAATTCCAGAAATTTTGTTGAATTCATTTTTCATATTTTTGAATTTTTAGTGAAAAAATCATCTTTTTCTTTGTTTAATTTTAAAATAGTTGTTCTATTTTATGATAATGTACACAACAAATTGATATAATAAAATGAAGAAGGTGCCAAAAAAGTACACACATTTCAAGAATGGAAAAAACTGTAATGAAATTGTAACACTTAACATATACTGGTAACAAAAAATGAATATAAGTCGCATTTGATTTCTGCAGTTGCAAAAGGTACTGAAAGTGGTTACCATAGCAGAAGCAGGACTTGTTGCAGTGAAGCCTCCTGGATCATCCCTTGTGCACATCACGCATAGTATCATGTGTCTCAAACTCACTGTGAATGCATGCAATTTTTAGATGTGCTAGAGGCATGTTGCATACTCATGCCTCCATTTTCATTATACTTCCACAAGTTCTCAAATTTCAAATACCACTTCAAAATATCTTGTGCTTCTTGAACAACTGTTCTTTCTTTCACCATTTTCTTTGACTTTCCTGTCTGTTACATGGTGACACTAGCATTCAGTTGATTAACATCATCTTTAAAGTGAATGTCATAGTACATATTGCTACTGTAATTCACTTCAACTTCAAAAAGTAATACATAGATGACATCCCTTAAAAAAATATATATATATACATTTTGGGTACCTTCAGTATACCCATAAAGGACTAGTTGAATGAATTACTTATTCTAGCCTAAAACTTAAAGTTTTCATAACATATTTTATGCTTCCCATGGCCACACACATTCTGTTTTAGACAATATACTATGGTCCTTGAAATTATTTATAATCACCATCAATAAGGGAAAACTGGCTTGCACAAGTGGATAATACATTTTTTGAAACTTACTGTTACAACTTTTCAAAATGTTGCAAGAATTGACACTATAAAAATTCTAGTATCTCTTCCTGCTTATTTGTTGGCAATTTTAACATATCACACTGTTGGGATAATATAAACAGGCTTTAAATTCAATCTTTTCTTATTTGTAGTTTTTCAATATATTGATGAATGCCAAATTTTATAGATTGCATTAACATTGTTAGAGATGGCTCCCTGAAGTTAGCTTAGATATTACTCAAATTGTAAATATTAGTGTTACTTCAAACATCTGCAAAATAAATCATCATGAATATGTCAAGATAGAAAAAGATTTAGGAAATTATCTCAATCTTCAATGACACTGATAAAGTAAAAAGAGAAAAGATGCAAAACCACTAAGATCAGAAATGACAGAAGGGACTAATAGTAGTAATCTACCAACCTTACAAGCATAAAGAAATAAAAAAAGCTCTTGAGGAAATTAGATAACTTGGAAGAAATAGAACACTTCTTAGACACAAGCTACTGAAATTCACTCACGAAGAGACAGGATGGTGTCTCAGCATGCACCCGTGAGAATATTTTACATGTTGAAACAAGAGTTTAAACAAAGAGTTGGGGGGTGTTTAAAAAATAGTAATTAATTTCAACTAAGACTTCCAGGGTGGATTTAATAAAGATGGAATTGAGTTGGTCTGCAATGAATAAAAATGGATTTGTTAGATGGAAAACACACTTCATGTGGTGAGAGCTGTCCTGCGTAAAGGTATAGCCATCAGAACATACATAGCTTGCATGGTGTATTCTGAATGCATTGTGGCTGGAGCCAAGAAGTGTGGAGAACTGTAGTTTGACCTGAGATAGTTGAAAACTGATTTGGGGGCTTATTGGATTAAGGGATTTAAATGCTGCCTTCAGAATCAAATATGAATGACTATGGTTAACAATCCATAGTTATTTTTATTTCCCAGGGGAATGAAGTCATGATTTGTACTTTAAACAAATCCTTCCGTAGGTGGTGTAAATGATGGATTTAAATGAATAAGACCAATTAAGAGATATTAAATTAATACCAATGAAGATTAATGATTACCTGACATAAGGCAATAGCAGTAAGAATGAAGAGGGTCTTTTTCTGTATTTTTCTAGTTTTACTTCATAAAATAATGCTTAGAAAATTTATTTCTCTGGAGATAAAATTGTGCTCTATGTCATCTAAAGAGTGATTATGCCCAAATGAGTTTGGCCTCAGATTTTACAAGTATGTGGAAGGTGTCTTAGTCATGTCTACTCAATATCTTATAAGAAATAAAAAGAGGGAACATAGTTTCATTCACATATTTCAGCTTCTTAGCTTTTTAGCCTCAACTGTGACACACCTAAAAGTCAATAATAAATTAAAAAATAGAGTCTTGGAAGTACTTTGTTGGTAGAACCTACATTTTAGATCAAGAGCTTAGTAATAAACTTGTCCAATATTATGGGTTTAGTAAATATTTATTTAATGAATGATTTAAATATAAACTTCCCAGATGACTACGAGTTATAATTATAGTAACTTCATGTTCCAGATTTTTTGGATCAGTTCCAAGAGAAGAGGCCAAAGACCAAAACAACCTTTGCAATTTTGCTTAGAATGATTGCATATTGGGGCATTCTTTCTGAAAAAATTTTGTAAAATACTCTCCTGGGCACAGATCATAAAGACTCAACAAATTGATTGATTTAAGAATTCAGTGTATAGAAAGTATGGGAAGCTAGGAGGGACAAGTGTTTGTCATTTTCTGCTTTTAATTTAAAGCCCATAATCCAAAACCATCA
The DNA here is from genome assembly GCA_007922755.1 of Pedetes capensis. Classification (NCBI taxonomy): domain Eukaryota; kingdom Metazoa; phylum Chordata; class Mammalia; order Rodentia; family Pedetidae; genus Pedetes; species Pedetes capensis. The sequence goes on from VMDO01026956.1 coordinate 16,081, forward strand.
GAGCAAGAATAATTCTTCCCCTTCATCCATTGAAAACACTATGAGGGTCGCTATGAGTCAGACCCAACTTGATGGTGTCTAACAACAACAAAAATAGGAACAACAGGTATAGCTAAAAGTGATCAAAATATATAAATGAGTCAATATGTTACAGCTACTTGTTCTATACTAGGTGGAAAAACAAACATCTTAAATCGCCAGAGTTATCTACTTTGCCCAATAGTATCAACTGATGATAAATTGAGTTTAGTCAAAAAACCTTAAGAAAGAAAAACATTGACTATCTAGAGATGTTTGGGGCATTTGTTGTTGTTTTTCTGATTGCTTTAGCTATATGTTCTAAAATATTAAAAGTGATTGACACTGGAGAAAATAATAAGACATCATAAGTACTGTATAGCAATTTTCCTTCATACTTATATTTGACAATAGTTTTGATTGAAATCAATGAATAATAAGTAAGAAAATGAATGCTTATACTTTGGTCCTGAAGAATTTTCTTGTTCTTAAAAGCATAACTATTATGGTAATTTGTAATACCATCTCTAGGTAGCTCTAGATATAAAAAAGGAAAATATATTTTGATTGGTGTATATGTGAGAGGTTCATATTTGGGTCTGTATGAAAGAAATTAAAAGGGATATGAGGCAGAGAGGAGAATGAGAGTTTAAGAGATATCCATTGATAACACTCTATGGTAGCAAAGTTGTTTTTGAAACAACATAATAAAGACAAGTTCCTGATCTGCAGAGTAGAATGAAAAGACATTTAAAAAGTGCAGCTCCTGCAATTCCAGGATGAATTGCAAAAATTAATTGACTCAAAGAAGAATTCACTCTTCAGAATACTAACTCAGATTTCTCATTTTCTGATACTCTAGCTGACAGATTTCACATTTTTACTCAACTGGTGCATTAATAAACAATGTATTTTATGGTCTCACTTTCATAGGCTTTTCACTGACATGTTGACATGAATTTTCATTATTCTATTATGCAACCTGAACACACCTTTGGTCCTTTATTCTTGAGTTTAAAATGACAGGAAAGACTTCAAGTGTCTGAACATAGATCCCCATAAAAACTTTAGCCAATAGAGGTTATGAAAATAAATTTAATCTTAATATATAATTGAAATGGAGAAGGAATGAAGCTATCTTACATATGAAAAGTGAGAGACACTCAGAAACATGGAGTGAATGAGAGAGAGATTGGGATGAAGAGGGAGAAAGGAAAGAAGGGTAAGAAAAAGGAAGAAAGAAAAAGTAGAGGAAATGAAAGGAAAAGAAAAGAAAAGAAAAAATGAAGGAAAAGCAAAGACAAGACCACAACAGTGAATATTAAGAAGTGTCAAGGGCAGAAAGGACAAGGTACTGGATATAAAATTGCAATTCTGTCTGCCTTTGGCAGGAGTAAGTAATAGTCAATGAGGAGGATTTTGCTAAAGGAGGCAAATTGCTTGTGAATTCTGAAAATTACACAGTACTTATAAAACACTGAACATACCCCTGGTTGCAAGTGCTTAAGTATGCAGTTTGGTACTTCTTGGGGAAAAGTTTTCCATTACATAATTTGTGTTTCAGAGAGTTCTTTCATTCTGAGTGCAAGCTGAATAGCCAAGTGGGAGGTGACATAACGTTTATATCAATCATTATGCAAATATGCCTTTGGCTTTGCCTCAGATTTGAAATGTTCTGAAATCTGTAAAAGTTATTATATTTGGAGAAGTAATATTTTGCCTAAATAAATGCTTTACCTCTCAAATCAACCTGCATTCTCCACCAATGGCATGCCTTATAGGAAAGGCAAAGGATGAAAAATAGGTGACTGATGATTTAAATGACAGATTTTCTGTATATTTCCCTTAATATCAAAGATAGAAGGACTCCTAGTCATACTAAGGTAAGAGCTTCAGGCAACCTTCCTAAGAAACCACATTGAATTAGGAACAAAAAAGGACTAGATCCCAAGTCATATTTCTCCCATTTCATTGCACTATAAAAGAGCTGTCTCTGTAAAACTACAATGGAAAGGAAGCCTTCAAATGCTTTAAGTCAAGCAGGTACATTCTCTCCTTCATATTTCCCTGCTGCCCTTACTTAATATGTCATCACTACCACCTACTGTTAGATCTTATCTTGTCATAAGCAATATTTATCTCTTTTATGAAACCTGTTTCTACTCTCCAGCCCACACTAATCACTGATTTACACCCCTTGATTTCAGTACAACATCTAAGTTTTAATTTTGTATGTGTATTTATGCCTTTAATTATGTGGTACTTTAGAATTATTTTTTATTATTTCATGGGGTTTGTTTTGTCCCTTAATTGCAAGATTTTTAAGAACAGGAACAGTGTTTCCTGCTTGCTTAATAACAACTCCCAAAATGTTGCCAGCCACCCACACACAACCTTACACAGAACAGACAATTGATATGTCTTGTTATAATAACCACAGTTTTAAGAGAATCATAGGCATTTACAAACACATTTTAAAACTGTACTGTTTTCCTCATTGTACATTTCTCTATTTTCAACCTCTATACAATGACTCTGCATTACTTTTTAAATAGAAGATTATATACCATTAAACAAATTGAATGGCCCACACTTTGTTTTCTTTAATGACTCCTTTTCCTTACAATTTCAACTAGTACTTCCATTCTGATGCCTTCTAAAATTGACACTATATCTGGAATTTTCACCAAATCCATATATATATATGAAATTTTCACCAAATCCATATATATATGGATCCATATATATATGGATCCATATATATATATATATATATATATATATATATATATATATATATACAGACTATCCTCAATTTATGAGGGCTCAGTTTAAAAGTTTTTGAGTTTATAAAGGTACACAAGCTATACAAATCCAGTGGAAGCTCTACTTCAAATTTTGAATTTTGGCCTTTCCTTAGGGTGGCAAAGTGTGGTATTACAACACTTGTGATGCTATATAGTAGATGTGACGCCCAGCTGCCAGTCAGCCACACAATTCTGAGGGTAAATAAAAGATACTCTACAGTGTGCTGGGGGCTGGGATTTGGCTCAGTGGGTAGAGCGCTGTGCTGCAGTCTCTGAGGTCCCGAGTTCAATTCCCAGCACCGCAAAAATGGGAGAAGGGCCTGGCAATCCACTCCCAAGGCAATCCCGAAACAGTCAGCCACTGAAAACCCTATGACGGTCGCTATGAGTCAGATGCCGACTCGACGGCACCTAACAACAACAACAACAACAACAGTGTGCTGGGTTGGTAGCATACTTCAGAGACTGTGTTTTTGATTTTAGTAGACCATTGTCTACAGAATGTCCATCTGTTGTGCACATTAGATGTTAAATACTTTATCATAGTCTTTGTGTTAGATGATTTTCCCATCTGTAAGCTGATACCAAGCACATTTAAAGAGCATCATTATCTGGTCACAGTAGCACATGCTTTTAATCCCAGCCACTCATAAAGTAGAGGTAGGAGGATCATGAATTCAAGACCAGAGGTAGCCTGCATAATTTAGTAAGAACTTGTCTCAAAATAAAAAATAAAAAATGGCTTGGGGGTGCAGTCTAATGGTAGAGCACTTACAAAGAATGTGTGAGGTCCTGAGTTTGAACCCCAAATAACACATAAAAAGTAAATTAAAAATAAAGGGCATATTTAAAGTATGCTATGCTGGGCTGGGGTTAGCTCAGCTGGTAGAATGCTGTTCCACAGTTCCTGAGGACCGGGGTTCCATCCTCAGCACCACAAAAATGGGAGGAGGATGTGGCAGTCCACTCCCAAAGCAATCCTGAAACAATCAGTCATTGAAAACCATGTGAAGGTCGCTACAAGTTAGACCTGACTACAACCCCAAACAACAATATTCCGGGGTAGAAGCATAAAAGGGACTAATGCTAGTTCTCTCCAACACTTTTATAAGGTTGCTAAACCTACTCATGGGGCTGTGGTTTAGCTCAGTTGGTAGAGTGCCACTCTGTGCTCTTGGAGGCCTTGGATTCGATCCCAAGCACTGCAAAAATGGGAGAAGGACACGGCAGCCCATTCCCAAGTAATCCTGAAACAATCACCCATTGAAAACCCCATGAATAGGAGAAGCACTGACATAGTGCTGGGCATGGCACAGTGCCAGGGAACATTTCGTTCTGTTGCACATAGAGTCTCTATGCTTAACAGCACCTAACAACAACAACAATGCTGGGGTTTAACCCAGTTAGTGGATTGTTTTCTCTGTGCATTCTGAAGCCTTGGGTTCAATCCCTAACACCACAAAAATGGAAGAAGGACCTGGCAGCTCATTCTCAAAACAGTTATTGAAATCACTATGGATAGCTGAGAAGCACTGACAGAGAGAGTACTTCTTTCGTTTTGTTGTACATAGAGTTGCTATGAGTCAGACACACTCGAGGGCAACAAACAACAACAAAATTCTGAGTCATGATATTGAGTAGGTTGTGGTGGGACAATGATGTGGAAATCCACTCCCAAAGCAATCTTGAAACAATTAGCCATTGAAAATATTATGAGTGTTGCTCTGAGTCACATTCAACTTCATAGCATGTAAAATAACAATATGTATTAAAGGTATTTTGACCTGCAATATTTTCAACTTATGATGGCATTATCAGGATGTAACCCTATCCTAAGTTAAGGAGCATTTTTATCTTACTGTCCATGATCTGCTGGGTTCTCTTCAACTTCTGTGTGTTAAATCTAAGCCCTTTAAATGTTTATTCAATCAGTAAAGGAACATTTACCAAGCACTAGTAAGTGCTAGGAAGAGTTTTACATCTTGGGTGCACACTGGAAGTGAAAGAGGTAAGGCTATTCCATGAAGCTTAGTAGGGAGAGATGCACAATAAATATAATGAACTCAATAATTCTGTCATTTGTAATGGAGAAATGTAAATTACAGATTGAGATTTTGAATCTTAGAGCCAGAGAGATGTGAGTGATTTTACGATTTTCTTTCTATTTTCAATTTCTATTTTAAAGATCCAAAGAAGATACCCCCATATGTCCATCAGCTTCTCGTGGTGTGGGACTTGCGTGTTGCTGTGATGCTGAAAACTATGCCACCAATATCTCAGATACCAGCAGGGCCCCCCATGGTGGACAGGTTTTAGCTGATCTAGACTAAAACAGACTGGAGAGAAAGATCCATTAGCCTATTCCTGAAACAATTAGCCATTGAAAACCCTATGAGAAGCAGGGAAACACTGTCAAATATAGTGCCAAAAAATGAGCCCCCAGGCTAAACAACTGGGGAAGAGTTGTCTCCTCAAAGTAGAGTTGACCTTAATGATGGGAATGGAGTAAAGGCCCTGGGACCTCCTTTTGCTAATGTGGCATGACTCAAAATGAAAAGAAACACAATGGCTGCATCAATGGGCTGAAATGTAAAGAAAAAATGTGTGCCTGGCAGTACTGAGTAGTGTTTTGTTCTGTTCTACAGAGGGTCACTGTAAGTTGGATTTGACTCAATGGCCTCTAACAAGATACATTTCTTTTCTAACCTTACACAGCCATGTCTACACTTGTATGGAGCCCTTGAATCTCAGACAACTGCTATTTTGCTTACATGTAAGCTTGGTGCCCATTCACTTAGATGGTAGGTCATCATCTCAAATAAAATGTATCCTAAATATTAATTGAGGAAAAATATGCTCTAGGATTTGTACTATTTCTAGGGATAGAGTAATAAAAATATCATCAAAACTATTAAAAACAACCAGTGCAACTTGTACTAGAAAGGCTGAATCTTGGGACTTCCAGTTTAAGGTGGTGGATTAAAGGCAACCTCTGTGTGACTTGGTAAAGCAAAGGAGTTAGAACAGGAAGGAGTGGAGTTTTATCCATAGAAAGAAAAGTCTGGAAATGCACAGAAACCATGAAGGAAACTGTTACATAGTACTTGGTAGCAGAACAGAGCTGGACAGTGAGAAGAACTCATCAGGAAACATCTCCAGATGGGGCATCAAGTGAGGGAGGGGAAACAGAGCCCTCATCCAAAGACGTAAACCAGATAGCCTTGGCCATCAGGCTGGAAGCTCCACAGGATAAGTCTGAAGTGCCTGAAGCCTTTGAACTCTTCCAGGGACTTGCTAAGACGAGGGCTCTTCCTAACTAAGGGGTTCAACACTGGAGCAGTGACTCCTTTGCACCATGTCTTAGAGGGCTTTTACCAGATGCCATCTTGAAAGGGAATCTATTGTGTGAGACTGAGCTACCCAGGGGGACTGAAAAATAAGGAATTACCACTCATATAGAGCCTGAGAGTGACATGCTCCAACCCCAGCATGCTACACACTTGCAACAGGCCGTTGCAGTGAGGGGGGATATAGGATGCTGACACACTGAGAGGTTCAGGTAGCAAGAGACTTGGGGACATTGCTCAGAAGAAAGCCCCACCTGCTGGGGAGAGGAGATGATTCCATTTCTTGAGGGGAATTACATAGACTGTCAACTCTAAGCTATAGTCAGATAAAAAGACTCCATCATCAACTGACCACCACCTCTACCTTACGGGCTTAAACATAGAAGCTATAGATAGAAAGAAGCTCTTCCAGTACATTTTCTTAATTTTCTTTTACTTTAAAAATATCTGTTTTACTTCTTTTTTAACATTTTTTTCTTCTTGCTGTTCCGGGTAATTATAGAGGCACAGTGTAATATCCTTAGCCTTTTTCTGACTTTTGCTTAGAGACAGAATCACATTGAATTGCATTGGCTCCCTCTTGCCTGGGGATCAACATTCTTCTGCCTCAGCTCCCAGAGATGCTGGAATTTCAGGGGAGCACATTGGTGTACACCGCTTTTCTCTTTTTGTTTTATATTTACCATCTTTTCATTGTTAGTTTCTTTTTACTCACTTCCATTTTTTTCTGATGTAATTTTTTATCTTTTTTTTTAGCTTTTCTGTCTTTTTTGGCCCTCCTGCCTTTTTTTGGTATCTCTTTTTCTATTTACTATACTCTAAGTCTTTTAGGCTATTTCTCTGCTTATGTTCACTTAATTCTGTTTCTATATCTTTTCCTTTATCAGGCAATTATTTCTTTTTATCTTTAGCTCCTTTCAATCCCTCTTCCTAATGTTCATTTCCTTTCTAGAGGGTCTTTTGCCTTCTTTTTACTTCACCCTTGAGGCATCTTCCTGCCTCTACTTTCTCTGCCCCTCCTTCTTTCTTCAGGAAAATACTATTTATACTTGCACCTTAAGTATTTTGTAACTTCATAGATTACTCAGTATTACTATTGTCTTTCTCTACTCTATGGGCATTGGTGGTACAACAATTGAAATTAAATGATTTTAAGTGTATTTCTATATCTGGTTTGGTTAGGTAGTGTACCTGCTATAGTGGCTTGTTTTTCCCTCTGGGAGTGGCACTGGAGATTGTGATCTCAAGAGAAAATTGCTCACTAAGAAGACCCCCAATTAAAATAGGAGGTGATATCAACCCTAACAGATGCACAAATCACAAATCAGAAACACAAGAAACAGCAAAAAGCAAGATAACACATCTCTTCCAAGAAACCATGATTTTTAACACCTTAATCCAAAGATAATGAAACAGTTAAAGCATAAGAGAGAGATTTTAAAGTTTACTTATAAAAATGTTCAATTACTTCAAAGAGGACACAAACAAGCAAATGAATGAAGTAAGGAAATAAATACAGAACCTAGGTCAGAAGTCAACAATGTAGAAGACAAAGTCAGCAAAATGGATGAGAAACTCAGCTAGGAAATTGAGATTTTGAAACAAACATACACATAGAAAATTTGGAAATTAAGAATTCAAATAAATCAAATAAAAGACACAGTGGAAAGCATCGTCAGTATACTAGATGTAGCAGAAGATGAAATGTCAGGGATGGAAGATAAGACTGAAGAAACACTACATTCAGATATGAACAAAGAAAAAAAAAGAACATGACAACAATTTTCAAGAACTCCTTTGGGACATGATCAAGAGACCAAACCTAAGAATCCATGGAGTAGAAGAAGTAACTGAGTTAAAAACTGTACGCATAGAAAGTGTATTCAGTGAAATTATAGCAGAAAATTTCCCAAATCTGGGTATAGAAATGGACATCTAATCATGAGAGGCATTTAGAAGGCCTAACAGACATGACCAGAAAAGAACTTCCCCACAACACATAATAATTAAAATGCCAAGATTATAGAACAAAGAAACAATATTAAAAGCTGTGCAAGAAAGATACTAACTCATTTACAATGGAAAACCAATCAGAATTCCAGCAGACCTCTCAGCACAAACTTTAAAGATATACTTTAAGCCCTGAAAATAAATAATTACCAACTAAGATTATTATATCCAGGAAAGTTATTTAAAGATGATGGAAAAATAAAGACATCCCAAGACAAGTGCACACTAAGGCAATACATGACCACCAAGCCTGCACTGCAGAAGATACTTAAAGGAATCCTACACAGAATACAGGAAGAAGGTCTTCACTATGAAAGCACAGGAAAGAATAAACTTCATGGGAAGAACTAAAGAGAACTAGGAAAGAATCAGTCATGCCTCATTCAAAAAACCAGCAAACCCAGAATATAAATAAGAAAAAGAAAAGATTGAATAGTTTATGAACCAATAAGGAAAACATCTAATACAACAAACAGCAAGCCTCTCTCAATAAAAACCCTAAATATAAGTGGTCTTAACTGTCCATTTCAAAGACATAGATCAGTTGACTGGATTAAAAAATAAACTGGAACAATTTCTTGTCTACAAGAAATACATCTCATGGACAAGGATGACCACAGACTGAAAGTATGAGGATGGAAATTGATATACCACATGACTGGAAGTCAAAAAAAGGAGAAGTACCCACTCTTATATGAGACAAAATAGACTTTAAGTTCAAACTAGTCTGAAGAGACATAGAAGGTCCCTGCATATTAATAAAGGGAACAATTAACCAAGAAGGCATAACAATTGTAAATAGATATGAACCAAACATGGTGCACTCAAGTTCATTAATAGACACTACTAGAACTAAAGGGACAGATAGGTCCAGATACAATAATAGTGGGTAATTTCCATACCTCACTCTCATCAATAGAACATCCAGATGAAAAACCAATAAAGAAACTTCAGAGTTGAACAGTAGAATAGATCAAATGGACTTAATAGACATAAAGAATATTCTAACCAAAAGCTACAGAATACATATTTTTTCTGCAGCCCATGGAACTTTCTCTAAAGTAGATCACATTCGGGGCCATAAATCAAGTCTGAACAAATACAGAAAAATTGAAATAATTTTGTGTATCTTATCAGACCACAGTGGAATAAAACTGGAAATGAACAGCAAGAAAAATTACAGAAACTATATGAATAGATGGAGAATGAACACTACACTGTCAAATGACATATGGTACTTGAAGAAATCAGAGAGGAAATTTAAAAATTCTTATCATCAAATGAAAATGAAAACACAACCTACCAGAATTTTTGGCCCATGGCAAAATCATTTCTAAGAGGGAAATCCATAGAAATGAGTGCTTACATTAAAATATTGGAGCATACTCAAACAAATAACTAACTGATGCAACTCAAGCACTTGGAAAAAGAACAAACAAAACCACAAACAAGAGATAGAAAGAAATAGTAAAAATCAGAGAAGAAATTAATGAAATGGAAACTAAAAGAAAAATGAAATAATTGATGAAACAGAGAGCTGGTTCTTTATAAAGGTAAACAAGACAGACAAATCCCTAGCGAAAATAAAGGAAAGAGAGATGACTCAAATCAAGAAAATTAGAGATGAAAATGTGAACATTAAAACAGATTCCAATGAAATCCAGAGAATCATTAGGGAA